>JAZGTJ010001734.1:0-50872 GCA_036877575.1 Botia almorhae | reverse complement strand
TTTCAGTTCAGGAGAGTTTTCAGTTCAGGAGAGTTTTCAGTTCAGGAGAGTTTTCAGTTCAGGAGAGTTTTCAGTTCAGGAGAGTTTTCAGTTCAGGAGAGTTCTGGATTCATTTGGCAGTGAAACTGTATGTAAAATGCCATAAAAATAATGACATAGCACTACATTCAGTTCAAAACTGTGTTTGTTGGACAGGAGTTTTGTTCCAGGACCAACACTTGTTGATCCAGAACGTTCCAGACATGTTCCTCAGTCAATATCTTTTATCAAATGCTCATATACCAAACCCGATCCCTGATCCAAACCCTAATTTACCCTGAATTTAAAGAAAAATGATACCTGTGAGAGTGATTTTCAGGCCCTGAACCCAAAACTTTTTAATGGGAATGTTGATACAGGAACATGTCCTACTCGGGTTAACCAGCCCTGTCTTGACACTAACCTCATCTCTCCTAACCCTTCTACCTCCCAGAAACCCGTAATAATTGCTGTTAGATTCATGAGCCTAACCCGCAGTTCTGCGGCGGTATGTATTTACAGTATGTGGTCCGTACTGTAACTGTAAACTCATTGTGTATGTTGTGTACTGTACCTGTCCTCATGATCACGACACACAGAAGAAACTCAGCTAAGAGTTTAGTCACTAGTTAACTAGAGATTCACACTTCGCACTCATTCATTTAGAGAAAATCACCTTAGTTACATTTCATTGTCATTACGTAACGATGCATGAGAATGTTTGGAGAAATATTGCTGCATTTGTATCCACCTCATGTGCCTGATTGCTGCTTGGTTTTGTTTTGGTATCGAGCACTCATATCGATTCACAGAGAAAGGTAGAGATAGTCCGTTCTGTTCATCCAGTATTGGGGTCCAGTGTTAACACTTATCAGAAGTCATGTGCAAGTAAAAACTGGCTTTAGTATTAAAATAAATCAGGACTGGACAGTTAAATGGTAAGTTTGAGCATGATATGATAACAAACCAATTCCAATCTGGATTTCTTAACACTGTTAGGTAACTATGCTCAACCTACTGGTGACACAGCCTGATGAATTCTCTATTCAACAGCCTTTAGGAGGTCTCAAAAAAAAGTTAATTTTGGATCCTGTGTGCACGTTTGCTTCTGTTGTACATGGAAGGTGCTGGTGTTTGGAATGAATCCATAAATCAAGCGCTTTCTCTTTGAAGCAGCATTAAGAATAAATTGCTAATATCTTCTCCATGTTCTCTCAGTTTTGAGGTGCCCTCTCACAGGTGTTGTGTTTGACAGGGTAAAGGGCAGGTGCACAGGGTGAGGTACTCCACCCCCTCTCCTCCAGTGAGTCCTCGCTCTCCAGCTGCTCCAGACGTGGTGCAGGAGAGCGCAGACGAGGAGGCCAGCAGAGACCCTGAGGTTTCCGAGCAGCAGCAGGTGGCCATGCAGCACGAGGAGAAAGTTCTGACTGAACAGATCGAACATTTGCAGAAAGAGAAGTACGCATCGCTGATTGGTCGCATACAGTGGACGTGATGTTAGGCCTTCTTCACCAAAATTTTAATTAAGATGCAAAATAACCATTTTATTGCCAAGAATATAACTGGACTTATATAGCTGTGTATATAGCTGGATAAAAACAACATTGTGTACTGCTTCACATCGAGTATATTTCAGAGTTCTCCAATACATGTTTCTGGAGGACCACAGAGCTGCAGCGTTTAGCTCCAGTCTACACCAACACACCTGCTGGATGTTTCTGTCAGTCCCAAAAATCTTTATGAGCTGTGAAGGTGTGAGTCGTTACGGCTGGTGTTAAACTCTGCAGCTCTGTGGAACTTGATGGAGACCTCTGAACTATATTGTGCAGAAATTAGCCAAAGATTTGACCTTTGCTTGATTCTCACCCCAAAAGGGAGGAGTTGACCTTTGAGATGCTTGCTCTGGAGCCGCGAGCATCAGACGATGAGACTCTGGAGTCTGAGGCCTCTATAGGCACAGCAGACAGCTCTGAAAACCTGAATGTGGATTCTGAGGGAGCCGGATCGGATTTCTCTGGTGAGTAATAATGTTTGTGTGCATGTGCTCAGTGAATTGTTCAACACACCCCTCACTGTTAACTTCTCCCACTGCAAGCAGAGCGAGGCCCAGCGCTGGCCGCCTCCAGGCCCAAGAAGTCCGAGGGCAGGAGCAGGCGAGTTCTGCGGAAGCAGGCCGAATCCATTGACTCCGTAGACTCCAGTTCCACTGTGTCTTCTGTGTCATCTTCCTACGCGAATCTGCCTGTTCGAACCCGAAACCGCAGATCACGTTTCCGCTCCAAATCTCCTTCGTTCGGATCGTGTCTCTCTGGCCCACCAGATGCCACAGACCAACCCGAGCAGGACGGAGAGGAGAGACCACAGTACACCAGCCGTGGAACCTTTAACCCGGAGAGAAGCAAACAGAAACTGCAGGGTGCCAGGAGCTCCCCGCAGAAACCGAAGAGGGAACCAGACACCCCACCTCAGCAGACGGTGGTGTACGGCAACAACGAGTTCATGGTATGAAGGCTGTGAGGTCACATGTCCATCCATGGAGAAGATCTTGTTCCTCCCTGCCGGCTCACATTAGCTGTATTATAGTCCATAAGTGCCACGTTAAGAGAAACGCTTGAGGACAGAGCTGAGCTCAGCTGAAGAGAGTGTGTTTTGGATCTCAGAGTGTGTGTTGGATCTCAGAGTGTGTGTTGGATCTCAGAGTGTGTGTTGGATCTCAGAGTGTGTGTTGGATCTCAGAGTGTGTGTTGGATCTCAGAGTGTGTGTTGGGAAGTCCTGAAAATGTCGGGAATGTGTGGACAAGGAAAGGCAGGGGAAGGGAACGCTGAATGACTCCACTTTGGAATATTCTTCTCCGGGCTTTGATGGCAGCTCCGTGACTCTGAAGGTCCAAAGGCGGGAGACAAAGCCATCGATGAACTTCATGAGTTCAAGCTAAACCATGAGCTGCTTCAGCGTTTACAGTGTCGAACCATTGCAAGCAGCGTCTTCTGCAATGTATTTGCTCCTAAGCCTATTTAATAAGTTTTATTTACATGGAATATATAAATCTATATAAATATATTATGTGATATAAAGTGTATAAAGCCAGCATACTGCTGGGCTGTTGAATTCATATATATTGTATCTGTTATAAATGTATTGGGGAGAGCAGTGTGTGGGCTGCTCAGTTTGTGTGTGTGTGTGTGTGTGCGCGCCAGTGGATCACAGTGTGAAAGTCCCAGAGGTCTGTTAAATCACAGAACAGTGTATGACATCACCTCCAGACAGCCATCCATTCACACAGCCATTCAGATTAAAACATGTTTTGTGTGCTCATCTGCCTCAGTCATGTTGTAAGCAAGCAGTGTTAATATACAAAGCCACAGTCAATGGATTACTGTCATGATTTGTTATTTTTTAACTTGCATTATTTTCTTGGGAAAATCATAGATTGTTTATGCAAACATGTTTTCCCCTGCAGAAAATAACTTCAATGTTTAATGTATTACCAAACTGTTTCTTCTGTTTATAGACTATGAAACATGGCCCATTCTTATTCAAGTTATTTAAATGTTTCCCTTTATATCAAAACTCAGCCGTAGTAATCCACATGTGCATGTGGAGGCCATTGCGTGGGTTTGATATGATTAAAGATAAGCTGTAGTATAATAATCTATTAGCAGTGTTGACCTCGTGTTTCCCGCTTCATCACTGTTGTTTGTCACCGTTTACAATATCACAAACCTGGAGATGAAATGAACAAAAGCAGTTATTTACATGCTGTAAATCACATTGTTATTTCTGCAACAAATGAATTCTGTTATTTTAACATGCCCCCCTCATGTTAAATTGTGATTGTACATGGTTACATCGATTCTAAAGTTTCTCTTGATCTGATGGTTGTGTAAGTATAGTCAGATACACATGAAATCAACCTCCGAATTAAGAATGTGGATTTATAGTGTGTTATCATAGATCTCATTGGTCACAGGCCCACAAGGTTAAGAGTGTTTCTGACTGAAAGATCTGTCTTCTGTCACGTGCGTGTTGAACAAATATTTCTTATGCAAGAGAGAAAATGTCAATGGTTGTAAAATAAATCACCTTTTGAACAAATCAGAAGTGAAAGATTTATTGAAAGATTAAATGAAAGATTTGAGTTTCTTTGAGTTTTTGTGGTTCTGTTTCTGCTTCCACCCACATTTAGGTTTGTATTCAGAGTGATTTCAAAGGAACAAAAGGAACATGATTTACCTGTTCGTCCTGCATGCCTGTGAGAGTTGCGCTGCTCTTATTGAGCTGCATGCGCATGTTGCCAACAGGGTGAATTCGGCGGAGGGATTTGTAATTGTCTGAGAGTCGTAGAACCTGTTTTACTGCTGCTTAAACTGTGCTGGGTTATTGTGCTGTTGCGGAGATTTCAGACAAAGGTTCAAGATAAATTAAAGTTAACCCTGAGAATGGTAGCTAGATGTTAATTATCTTATCATAGTAATTATATTATTTAAATTCTAATTTACCACTAAATACTTGCCAGGTGTTGTTTTAACATTTACTGAGTGTTAGAACAGATTTTCCTTATACTCACAACAGCACATCTATAGTTATTCATCTCACTGTGCCACAAATAAAACCATAAATAAATCAATAAACAAAAGGGGCATAAATAATTAGACAAGGGCTATATATTTTGGCCTGTTGTTATACCCCGATAAGAAAGGAAGTTGCCCAATGTTTAATACTTCCCAGACCGTGACGTTTCTTCAAGCTAAATGTTATTTTTAAGAGGTATATAATACCTTCTTAGTCCACACAGAAGCAGTGGGAGCTTGTTAAATACTGTGACAGTTATGTCAGTGGATTGCAAGTGTCCATAATATGACATTATCATGATGTCAAGTAAAACCGTGTCACACCATGGTGCTTTCTGTAAGTGTTGCTGATCAAATCAACATGAAAAAAGTGTAGTACGTGTATCTGCAGATGAGCAGTATTGGTTTCAATGGGTGTAAGAAGAGCTACTGGAATGTGAGTCAATAGCCCTGCAGTGACGTCACGACTGAAGCCATTCCATCACGCATGCGCAGGCAGTTGAGACGGCAGGTAGAGCGAGCACCAGTACACCTGCGCCCACAGCGGAACACAATGTCCGGATTCGATAACAACCCGTTTGCCGAGCCTGTCGATGTCAACCCTTTTCAGGTAAAGACCTCCTAAATAATCATTCTGTGTTCAGTAATTTGTGACATGTTTAAAGTTTAGTGCGCTGTAACCCGTTGGGTTGGTTCAGCCTCTAGAGGGCTGCGTCACTGAAGTGTTGTTTGATTGACGCAGTCCCAGCCAATCATATTTCACCGTGTTCACGCAAAGCCAATCATATTGTGATGACGATTCAGGAAGTATTATTCTGGTAAACTAAATCGCGTTGTTTTTAAACGTTCTATAAACGTAAGATGTGATATTGTGCCAGTTATGTCCTCCACAAAGCGTGTTTATATTATTGTGTTAAGAACATAAAGCGTTATGACGCCAAAAGACGTCCAGCAGCAGTTATGTTAGTGTGCGTGACAGGTGAAAGACGCTTATGTACAAATTTAACAGGTCCAACAAATTCATTGTCTTCTGTGTTTACAGACGACACAAAACAGTTTCATTTTATTACCATGATAAAGAATAACAACCATATTCTTATTCTGTGGTACTTCATGGTACGCTAAGACACTTAAAATATCAGGTGCGTGTACGAAAACGTGTTAGTACAGTACTGGCTGGTTGGTGGCATTCATCGGTTTAATCTAGTCGATTATCCAGTTCACCAGTTATGTCTTTAGGTCTGAATGATAAAGACATTATAATGTAATATATTTTCATGTTGATATTTCATGTGCGCGACAGGACCCATCAGTCACTCAAGTGACCAACACTGCAGCTGACGGCATCGGAGAGTTTAACCCGTTCACTGCCAATGCTGCGGTAAGCACACACTTCATATCAGCCATAAAACAGAGACTTTTACAGGCATGATGTTTATAATAAATATATATGCGGGCTTTGTTTGGTATTGACATTTTCATCTTATTGCATCGTATTGTAACACTGGGCAATGATGTCATGTTAGTTAACATCAGTTAACATGAGAACTTACTCCTAACAGTGTTATGCAGCATTGATTAAGCTTTGTTAATAATGCTGTTAGTTAATACAATTATGTTCATATTCATTGTGCATTAACTAATTTTACCTCATTTTGGTTTTGATTTTAATAAATTAATTGTATTCGTAAATGTTGAAATGAACATGAACTAAGATTCATAAATGCTGTACAACTATTGTTTATTGTTAGTTCATATTAATTGGATGTCATTAACACATTTTTAACAACATTTTTAATATGTTTTATCTTCACTGGAACACATACATGATGATGTGTCGTGTGTTTGGCACAAGTGAACAACTTTCTCCACTCTTGTTTAAGGAGGGCCGCACCATCCCCATCTCAGCCTCTCAACCAGCTGTCCTGCAGACAACAGTGGAGCCCAGTCCACAGGTTAATACAGCCCTACTGAACCTTGTGTTATACTGAACACGTGTTGATCTATATGTACCTTTGAAACCAGCATGTGTGTGACTCCTCCATCAGGCCAGTGCAGCAGCAGGACAGGCTGAACTTCTCCGTCAGCAAGCGGAGCTGGAGAAGAAGGCTGCAGAGCTGGAGCGTAAAGAACGAGAGCTTCGAGACCGAGATACTTCACAGGGTGAGTCACCACTGCAGATCTGATTCTAGAACAGCTTTTAAGGTCAGTTAGATTCTTGATCCGATTCTAGAAAACCTTCTGATGTTAGTTAGATTCTTGATCTGATTCTAAAAGACCTTCTGATGTCAGTTAGACTCTTGATCTGATTCTAGAAGACCTTCTGATGTCAGTTAGATTCTTGATCTGATTCTAGAAGACCTTCTGAGGTCAGTTAGACTCTTGATCTGATTCTAGAAGACCTTCTAGGGTCAGTTAGACTCTTGATCTGATTGTAGAAGACCTTTTGGGGTCAGTTAGACTCTTGATCTGATTCTAAAAGACCTTCTTGGGTCAGTTAGACTCTTGATCTGATTCTAGAAGACCTTCTGATGTCAGTTAGATTCTTGATCCGATTCTAGAAGACCTTCTGAGGTCAGTTAGATTCTTGATCAGATTCTAGTAGACCTTCTAAGGTCAATTAGACTCTTGATCAGATTCTAGTAGACCTTCTAAGGTCAATTAGACTCTTGATCTGATTCTAGAAGACCTTCTAAGGTCAGTTAGACCCTTGACATGAAGAAAACTGTTTGTTTACAGGTAAAGTAAACAACTGGCCCCCGTTGCCAAGATTTTTCCCAATCAAGCCGTGCTTCTATCAGGATTTTAATGAGGAAATTCCTGTGGAATATCAGAGGGTTTGCAAGATGATGTACTACCTTTGGATGTGTAAGTGAATGTAGCATTCATCCCAACATTTGCTTCTTCAGAGTAAAGACAACAGTACAGACTTGCTGTTGAAAAATAATTACATCTTTAAAATGAAATACTAGTACACTGCAATATTTTGTCTGGAAAATAATGAGTCAAGAGAGAAATGAGATATCAGAGCTGGTTTATTCATCACATTGGATATGGAAGGCTGGTCTATTGCATTGTGGGATGCAGTATACTCTACTTTTAAGTTGCATATTAAGTATTCTGTACTGCAGGAATAGTATGAGCTTTATTATTGACTGTGAAAGTTTCGTTTACTGTGATATTAAAGCACATGTTGTGTTTTCATCAGACCACAGCGTGACACTGTTCCTGAACCTGCTGGCCTGTCTGGCATATTTCACTGTATCTACTCAGAATGGAGTGGACTTTGGACTTTCAATCCTCTGGTTTATTTTGTTCACTCCTGGCGCTTTCCTCTGCTGGTACCGACCCGTATACAAGGCCTTCAGGTGAGTTTACTATAGACGTGATCTGGACAGAAAACAAAACAACAGCTTATATTTTGCATAAAGAAAATGAATCCCAGTTTGGGTTTGGTGTTCTGGGTTTAACAAGACTATTATGAAAAAGTGTTTATCCTAAAGATAATTAGGAAAGAATTAAAGCAGCTCAAAATCTACCATCTTTTGTCCATCAAAAAATCATCTTCTGTTCACCTGACTGTAATGACGATGGAAGTGTTTTCAGTTATTTTACAGGAACATGCTTTGGACTCAGATAATCACCTTCACTTTCCCTTGAATTCTTCTCGTGTGTTTTTGTTGCAGGTCAGACAGCTCCTTCAGTTTCTTCTTCTTCTTCTTCATCTTCTCATTCCAGGTGATCGTGTACATCATTCAGAGTGTTGGGATCCCCAGCTGGGGGAACAGGTCAGTTTCTCCGTCACCTGAAGCTGCTCTCTCTGACTCTCTTTCTTGCATGTTAGCAGAAGCTTCTTCTGTACTTCCCTTCTGCACGTGTCGTTGACAGATCCTGCTTCATAATCTGATGGTGGGCTCAGTTTCAAGGGTCTCTGTGAGTGAGTGTGGGCTCTGTGCTCTGTTTTCCTGTTTTCTCTGGTGAAGGCGTTCTGCACTATTAGCAGTGTGTCTGTTTCTATTTCAGTTTTTGATTGTAAAACAGGTAAAATCCACTAGACTTGCATTGAACCAAATCTAAAAAACAGACTATCGTTTTTTTGTTGGGCTTGTTTTACGTCAGCCAGTAAACAAACCCATATCAACCATACATAACAGCATAACAACCTTATAGTGGAACACCTTAGCAACCCCATAGTAGTGTGCCAAAACCCACTCGGAACATCTTAGCAACCATATAGTAATGCCCTGGCAACCGTGCTGGACATTTGGACATGCATCATTCACATTTGTGCTGTTTTATTATTGAGCTAATTTGGTTTATAAATACTTTGTGTGTATTATATACAGCAGTAGGTTTTATTGATTGTTATGAGTGTGTCTGATGAAAACATTGACATGCACTGATTGTCTCTCAGTGGCTGGATCACGGCCATCTCTGTGCTGCGGGTTAGCATCGCTGTGTCCGTCTTCATGATGGTGGTGGCTGGATTCTTCACCGTTAACGCTGTGCTCTCAGTTGTCCTTCTGAAAATGGTAAGTCTGGTCCACTTACGTGTGTTACTCTTTGGTGTCAGCAGGACAGTTTAAACGTTTGATTGTAACTGAAAGCGATTCTGTGATTCGGTGAGTGGAGCTCGATCCTGAAAACGTAACATCACGTGAAGTAGTTGGACTGGAAAAAAACTGATCCTGTAGCGTGTTTACACTGACACTGTTATGTCAAGTGAAGTGTAGTGAAGTGAATTAGCACACATCATTCATTCAAATGTGCACGGGGAACAATTGTCAGCATTTGTGATTTTGATTCCTGTATGAACACCGTATGGGAATAGATAAGTGTTTCTGTAGCTCAGCTGGTGGAGAATTGGGTTAGCAGCACAAATGTTGTGGGTTTGATTCCCTGAGAACACGTGTGCTGATCAAATGTACAGCTTGAATTTTACTGTAAGTCACTTTGGAAAAAAGCATTTCCAAATGCATAAATGTAAATGTAATCATAATAGAACTCATTTAAAATGCTTTGAGGGCAGCCGGAAATAAAACGCATCCGTACACCAGTTCACCACAGTGCACACTGTACAGACTGCAGTGATATATGATGGATGTCTTGCAATAAACACAAACTGCTTATTTATTTGTCATTGTGAAAGGTTTCTCTAACTGTCTGATATTTGTCTATTCAGTATTATTATAAATACTTGTATTATTATATTATTATTGTATTATTATATACTATTCAGTTTTAAACTGGTGTTTTAAACTGGTGTTTTAAACTGGTGTTTTAAACTGGTGTTTTAAACCTGGTGTTTTAAACCTGGTGTTTAAACTGGTGTTTTAAACCTGGTGTTTTAAACCTGGTGTTTTAAACCTGGTGTTTTAAACCTGGTGTTTTAAACCTGGTGTTTTAAACCTGGTGTTTAAACTGGTGTTTAAACTGATGTTTTAACTGATGTTTTCCTGTGGGGTGTGTGACTGTCTCTTCAGGTTCACTCGAAGTACAGACACACAGGTGCGAGTTTCCAGAAGGCTCAGGAGGAGTTTTCTCAGGGGGTCGTTACTAACCGAACGTTTCAGAACGCCGCAGCCTCGGCTGCTACTTCAGCTGCGCAGGGAGCGTTCCGCTAACCTCCTCACTGAACACACGCTGAGGCTTCTTCTGGTGCAATACACTCATTTGGTTACTGACAATGTGTCGTGATAAATACAGACTTTTACCTGCTTGTTGATCAGATACAGTATGGCTGCTTTCCTTCTCTAGTCCTTACAAGTTAACTCGAAGGTGGATTATGCACAGGTTAAATAATGAAAACCTGGTGTTGCAGAGGCGCTGTTTCTGATGTGAACTTGTAATGTTAAAATGATTGTAATATTATTGTTCACAATTTCTAGTTTGTCTCGGCTGTATTTAGAAACTTGTAGTGAAGTCTTTAGTGAATTGTCATGTATAGTTACTAGTTATCTAATTATTGTGCGTTAGGTTTTATCTCAACAATACTACAACTTTTAAAAACTGTCTCCTAAAGCAAGCTTTTGGCTTTCGGTGTTGTGATGGCCCTTCTTCATGAGTTATGAAGTGTATTTATATTAATGTTTTGAATTGAAGAACGGTACTTGCGTTGTGATCAAATGCGTTTGCTTGACGTCACAGTCTGGTTACGTTCTCAAGTGCTGTGCCGGTATTGCAGTGTTCTGAACGATGAACAAAAATGTTTATATTTATAAACTGAGATTTTATTTCACTGTGATAGACTCGGGTGGGCGGCTCATGTTTATGAGTTATTGAATAAAACTTATTCTGTTTATGTCGTTTATTGCTGCTCTTTAATTTTCTTATAAGTTACAAGTGGAGTTTATTGTCATTTTAACCATATACAAGTACATAGTGAAACGAGACAACGTTCCTCCAGAACAAGGTGCTACGTAAAACAAACACTAAAAATCACGGACATCAGGGCTACATAAAGTATATACATCAAGTGCACAAGTGCAAAAACGTGCAGACAACACAGCCAGTGTAACAAATGTAAACTGCTATACAACGGTCTAAACGTCATGAATCATGTCGCCATAGATATCGTATTAGTTGTAAAAGTAGATTATTGCAGTTAAAGAGAATTATGCTTACTGAACGTATTAAAAATACTCTGTAAAATGTCCAAGATAAATCACACACAACAGACGCCAGCAGAGGGCAGTGCTGGACTTTACATTTAAAAATATTTTACTATTCACAGTATCGCTCTACATTTTAATTTGTAGATACGGTAAAAGTATATATTAACCTCATTTTATATGTATTAAAGTACATTCGTTTAATTTTAACGTGACGCATTTTTGTAGCACTTTCCCTCGTTATGCAAACGAGTGGCTGAGCTGAAGTGCGGATCACATCTCCGTCCATGTGCTCGCACCCGGGTTGCTTTGAACTGCTGTGCACTGAGTGTGTTTATGCCTGCGATGGTGAATGCGCTCTTTCATGCGTTAGTTCTGAGGAAATGTCAGCGTATGTGAAAAGTCTTTGTTATATTAAAAAAAGCAAACCAGACAAGATCCGTCACAGGCGTGATGTAACAGCGTTAAATACTGTCTCCTGCTTTCTGTACTCAGAAACAACTTCAGAACTCTCACAACAATGGAAGATATTATCAAGAAATGAAAATATCCCAATGCTATATCCGAAAATATCCCAATTCTAAAAAACAGAGCGCTTTTAAGGGTAATATATAACGCCAGCACTGGGTTCAAGCTGTAGATTTTGAGAACAGCTCAGGCTTGTTACTGTCATATTACACATGATGCTGATATCCAGTAATCGCTCCTGCATCCAGTATTTAAACCAGTTCATGTCAAGGGTTATGTGGGGTCTCTATACCCTGTGTCTTTAAACAGCCCCTGTCTTTCTCACGACAGTTAATTTTTAAGCAGAGTGACTTACCGGCCCAGCAGCAGAGGAAATGAAATGTACTCACATTGAATACATAAGGCATCAATCACAGCCCAGTCACAGTTCAAACATCACATTTCATTTGAGCAAACCCAACATGACCTTTAAAAAAACGGCATAAATACACTTTTCAATTAATCAGACTTCCGCGATAAAGCTGCAGGGCTTTTATTCTGATAACTCAAAGAAGAGGTTCTTCGTGTGGTGAAGTAAAAACATGATTATTTTATGCTAAAAACGAAGCTTTTTTTGCTTTTTTTTTTTGTTTTTTTGCACCTTAAAAATTAAAGGTGTTTTTTTACAGTCTCTCCTGCAGTTCGGACAAAATAGGAAATGTATTAAAAAGACGTTTTAGGGTATACAAAACTTCTCGCACATTTAATTTACAAAAACAATTTATTAAAGCAATATAAAAACAAAGGTGTTACAAAAGTGCAATAGGAATAATATTTAATATGACAATGACAAAAATAAAAGCATTGTAAAACTAAAATGACTATGAATGAAATCCTACATGTAAACATGTAGATATGTCTACATACTGGATGGTCCTGGAACATCAGTGAGCTCGCTGCAGAATTACAAGCTTAACTAAACTCTACAGAAAATATATTACAATGACAACAGAACAATGAATGAATGTGTCTCAGTGCAACATGACTAACAACAATCTGATGAATTTTATTCTATGGCTGTTCAGCACAGACCCTAAAGTTAAAATGACTCTTTAGAAGAAAAAACTAAACCAAATTATTTCTATAAAACACAACATGGTCCAGAAATGAAATAGATGTTAATGTGTTATCCGAGACTTCAGCTCTCCTGTGTGTCGATATGGAACAATACCTAAAAGATGATCATGTAATTGAATTAAAACTCGCAATAGAGTTTCTGTACATGGTTTAGTTTGTTTAGATCCGGCCAGAGAGAAACAACATTGTTACACAGTGTTACATAGTTACCAAACATAAATGTAAAGCACAAATATCTGTTTATTTTAAATGATTTAATTGTTGGCCACAGAAGAATCCTCTAAATAAACTGAAGCATACGGCACTTTCTGTAAGACAAATGACAGAAAATCTGAGGATGGTGTATATATATTTTATAAAGCTGATATTTATAAGCTACACTATTGCATGTTATGCTGTATACTGGAGAATGGTATTTTGACCAACTATTTATTTTGCAAATATGTTTTGTAATCCAGGTAACTAATACAGACTTACAAGATGAATAAATAGTCAATTCAAGTACCAGCCAGTCAACACAGACTGTTACCTTTAGCACCAGGTACTTCTCACTGCCGCGGTTGCCTCTCGCCTGCTGTCAGCTGCAATAAATAGAAACCCCAGGCAAGCTCAACCCGCAGTGATTTAGTGTTACATGCTAACTTACATGCTAATGGACGGATGCTAAAATCTCCCTATTTATGGCACAGAGAAAATAGTGTTATAAAATATAAAAAAACCTTGAGCTTCGGTCTTACTGTAAGTTCTTGGCAGAGTTTGAAAAACAACAGAGAATAATGACGATCTCTGTACCATCAGTTCCTAAACATACAAAGTATTAAAATGTGCTTTGAAAAAAGCTTCATTAGTCGCTGGTGAGATGATCGATTGATCTGAAACATAAGCACCCATGTTAAAACAGTGACTCTCAACTGGTGCGCCAGGACCCAAAACATGGCTCACAGGTTTGTTCTGAAAGCATCACAGACAGCACTGATGTAACAGACGGCACGATAAATCAATTTTTATGAGGAATAACAAACACTGACGTTTCAGACGTATCTGTGGTGGTAATATGGCTCGTACTAATACAATTATGGTCTCATTTTGTTTAATAAGTAAATGACTTCTGCTGTTGTTTACACATTCACATAACGGTCAGTTTTTCTCATCAGTCTTTGTCACACAATAAATTCCTATTGTAGCTGAAGTTGCTGCCTTGTCCTCATTTGTAAGTCGCTTTGGGAAAAAGCGTCAGCTGAATGACTAAATGTAAATGCGCGCCAGGATTTTATGGCACCTCTGTCTGCTTTTATATGAAAAGTTTGTGACTGTATCGAGTCCAAACTCAGTGGCCGGTAGAAATTCTGGGTCCTGAACCAGTTGAGACGCACTGTGTATAAATGACATTAAAATCTCCCTGATAACCTGCTGACCTGGCAGCTCATAGCTGTTCTGAGTGTCGTGATCTGTGTATATGAAACGTGTTTCCTGGAACAGATATTCGGTGAATGCTCAGCGGCGCGTGATGCGATCGCTCCCCCGCGAGGGCAGCCCGCATGTCTTGCAGCACTGCACGCGGACCGTCGGCTGCAGGCATCGGCCGAGACGCTGCAGCGTCTGACAGAAGCGCAGCGTGAAATTATCTCGCAAACAGGGCTGACCTGAAAGAGAAGAGACATGAGAGTGTGAGAATGATGCTCATGTGTGTGACACACAGCAGAGCTGAAGTCTCTGCTCATGCTCTGGTGCTCACACACGTTAAAGCAGGACAAAAACATCAGCAACTATAACATCACATGACCCTTCATAGGACAATACTGCATTACTCCTGAAGCTGCAGGACCTTCACAGGATAACAGAGGAGAGGTCAGGAAATACTGGACAGATCATCACACACTCACATGTTTACAAATACACGATTGTTTTATGCTAGAAAAACAAACAGTCGTTCTAAAGAACGAAGCTGCTTTTCAACAGTTTAACCTGCAGTTTGGACAAAATCCAAAATTCACAGAAAACACTAAATGTTTTGTTTCAAATGTTTCTCTCACAGTTAATTTAAATAATGAATATAAAAACAACCAAATGTCTTCACTGAACTAAACACAAACTAAACACCTAAATTCAATGAATAACATTAAAGTAAATTCATCAACGACTGTCCGACAAAACATATTAAACGATTATTTCTTATATTAATAATAACTGTAAATGCCACTTGATAATACAGACATGTACAAACCAAAACGCCAAAAAACAAGCCAGATAATATTCTCTCTCCTCTCAGTGGTTAGAGATAATGTAAGAACTGTATCAGAGTGATTCTGAGAGGGCAGTTCAGGACACTTGTCATTAAAGGTGAAGTCATAGTTATTTCTCTCTATCAGTCAGTGTGAAATTGAAAAATAATGATTTTTCTTGGCTATCTATAATGAACTGCTGAAGGTAAACCAGAACTGTTCAGTCAAAAACTCCTGCTAATTTTAAATTGCTTTCTCCAATTAACACACACAGAAGGAGAATGACCTAGGAGCTGTATTAGCAAGGACCTCTCGCACACATAATTGCTTCAAAACCAAAGAAATGTACTATATCTTTATCATTATATGTGTGTGTGTGTGTATATATATATATATATATATGTAGGTCCAGTGAGGTCCATTTTAAATTTCCTCACAGGTCAGTGTGTGACATGTTTCACACACACTGTTTCTGAGGACATTTTCAGAAAATTGTGCACAAAGGTTGTGGGTTCGATCCCCAGGGAACACACATACTGATGAAATGTACAGTGGTTTCATGGAGATGAAAAATATCCTGCTGTGAGATTATAAGATAAAAAATAGAGTTAAATGATTCTTTGTGGAACTTCAAAAGAAGTTCCAATGACATCAGGCTGTAAAACTCCCTTAAAACTCTTAATTTACACCATTCATCACTGTTAGCATCCGAGCTGTTCTGAAAGGCTCAGGAAACACAGAGGTGGGCGGAGCTTCTGGAAGGTAACACTGGGTGAGTGTACCGAGAGGTCTGACTGTACTGACATCCTGAATCATTGACAGAGACTTTTGTTACAGCCCACATTCACTTCTGTTATTCTTCTATAACAGAACTGACTTACAATAGCAGGTCCTGGAATGAACTTCACCCACGCAGAGGCAATTCAAGGCAACAAATAGTGCTGAAGAAAATCTATAGACAAAATTGATTCAGCAATCATGTATCTGTCACCCCAGACAGCAAAACTGCTCTTATAACGAAAGTTCAGAGTTAATTCTGAAAATATCTCCAGACCTGAAAAACAAATCTCACTTTTTCAACCTCACTTTTTAATGTCGTAAAAAAAATGGGGTTTTTTTAGTGGTAAGTTTTAAAACAGTTCCAACGAACAAAGAAAGTCACAAAGTGTGACTGTAGCCTAAAAAGTTGCTAAAAAAGTAAAAATTCCTAATGATTATAACATAACCATATATTGCTATCCGGGCCTCTCAATATTTCTGGTCTTCAAATAACTGCTCCAATTTCCAGCTCTAATGCTTTTCCCTTTGTTGGGCATGTTACCTAATGCAGTCAGACAAGAAAAATATTTTTTATTCGAATACCGTTTAGAAGATTTCATAACACTGCCAAGAACACACGAACTCACATCTACTTTGTTAAACTGCATTCTAATACATACATAAAGTACATAACAGATTCACTGTTATGGATGTGAAGACACCAATTCACAACTGTAGTTTTACAATAATGATGAATGATTTAAACATATCATCCGTGTTAAGAAAATAACTGAGCAAGCACCTGCAACTCTGTTTTAATACTTGATCAAGTATCTTTGGAAAGAGCAAAGTTTTATAGGCAGTTGCACTAAATGAATTTTCAGGGCACTTCCACTAAAAACTTCTCATAGATCTCCAACAGAAGACTCATTTGTGTGGAGAGTTGATCTGTCGTAGCACGACATCATCAGTCTGATCTACATCAGACAGTGTGTTGACATCAGTGAGGTCACAGAGACCCCAGCTGCAGTGGATTCACACGCTAACCCCCCCCCCCCACACCACCACCACTGTAACCCCAGCGCACCCTTTCCCTCCCTCCCTCACTGCTGCTCTGTTCACAGACAAACACTCTTTCCCTGCCAAACTGTGTGATCATATATACAGTGTGTTTACTGCACATCATTATTGTTAAAAACACAGAATAAGAGACAAACAAATGACCGACATTAAAAAGAGATTGTACGATAAATGCCCCAATCAGGGGAGAAAACAACATGATCTGAATTGATACATCAGGACGAACAGATGCTCTTCTTACTTTGTGTTGTTATATTAATTGTTTGCTGTTCTATATTATGAGCAATAAAAACATGTTGTTCTTGTGTGATTCTTAAATACCACACTGTAAGCTACTACTGCATGATCTCTGGTGTTTGTGTTCTACAAATGTAAATGTAAATCTTTTTGGGTGTTTGAATAATTACAGAAAGAATGTACTGTATTTATAAATGCACCGTTTATAAATAAAAACATCTTTACTGCATGTTTCAGATGTTGCTTAGATGTATTAGCAGCCTGTGAAAACCATCATCTTCCACCAGCACATAAAGCTTAAAGGTCTCCACCCTCACATCATCTCATCCTCACACCCTCACATCATCTCATCTTAACCAGTATAACTGTAAGACACGGTTTAACTCTACCATACTAAACCAGCACTGTAACTATACCACAGCTTACAACTCACACACACACACACACACACACACGTCCTGCATTTACATGATATATTCCACACTGAGAAGCAGAGCACTGCTCTGACACAGAGCTCCTCATCTGGGACAAGATCTTTACTCTGGTTTGACTTCTGGGGTCATGACCCCACCTCCCCAACATCCTGTAGGAGCAGATCTTAAACAATACTGAGGAAGCGCAGTTATACAGGAAATGTAGTTTGTGTTTATTTTTGGTCAATCACTGAGAACTCCAATTAAAACAGCTGAGAGAAAACTAGTAACTGAGAAAATGGAAGAAGCATCGAGCGTGTTCTCTCATGTCGGAGTAACAAAGCCATTTTTCACCAGACACCTCAAAAATGACTCAGTCCATGTTCAGATTCACCAAAACACTGAGGAGTTCAAAGGTCAGAGATTTCAGTGTGAATACTGACAGTGCGTGCATACATTTCAGTGTGAATACTGACAGTGCGTGCATACATTTCAGTGTGAATACTGACAGTGCGTGCATACATTTCAGTGTGAATACTGACAGTGCGTGCACACATTTCAGTGTGAATACTGACAGTGCGTGCACACATTTCAGTGTGAATACTGACAGTGCGTGCATACATTTCAGTGTGAATACTGACAGTGCGTGCATACATTTCAGTGTGAATACTGACAGTGCGTGCATACATTTCAGTCTATTTTCAGTGTGAGAACATGTATAAATCACACTGCAGTTTCCTGTTTGTTGAAGTATGAAAATCACAAATGTTAACACAACAGCTTCACAGAAATGCACCCCACACACACGCCAGCAGCAGGTGACTTCACTTTAAACAGTGTAGCATGAAGATCTGCTAGTGATTTATTTGTCTGGACAGCACCAAAATAATTTATTTCAACGGTTATGTAAGAGCTCTCAGAATCCAGAGGCTGCCAGCATGTCTCAGAGTCCAGCAGCCAACAGAGGTCATTATCTGAGACAAAAAGAACAAACAATGTTTTTACCAGAGCCTGAGGAAACCAGCAGCAGCAGATCCAGAGTGGGGAAGTCCACATCCAAAGAGCTTCTTCATCACAAATCTCAGCCAGAACGGAAAATCTGTGATGCAATAACTATCAGTTTTACAAAGGGCCGTTGAACCGACACTGCAGTCGTCTGTGCCAAACAATCCAGAGTTTTGGCAGCTGCGCAAGTAGCTGATTAATACACATCCCCAAACAAACAAAAACAAACATTATTTAATGAAGAAAATCTGTAGTCCTCTATTGACGTCTTGACTGCTACTGTTGTGATGAAGCCTAGAAACCTGATGTATCCACCAACCAAACCATTATATAATGAAGAGCTGATGTATTCCACAGCCTGACGTCTGATCAGAACATACTGCGATGTCTCTCCTGCGGTAACGTTTCTCAAACATTACTGTATGTCTCTCTTGTGGTAACGTTTCTCAAACATTGCTGTATGTTTCTCTTGCAGTTCCTAAACTTAAACGCAGGGCAGGTGATTCAGAAACATTCTCCAGAAACTTTTTTGTTATGTTATAAATGTCTTCACATCCTGATAGCCATTGCCATACCCTCTATGAAGCTGCCTACCCTAACTGTGTGCAAAACAAAACTGAGTTTCTTTCAAAGATTTAAAAGCACAACCATGGTAAACTTTGAGCACTTCTGAGATAAAACTGATCATAGTTAATTCATTGTATCAATCTGTTTGTTATCTGCTTGTCTGTAAATCAAATTTAAAAATATTGCCCTAAAGTTCAAGGCCTAATCTTGGTCTCATGAGCTCTGTTATAATCTGTATAAACAAACACACGACACAGGGTAGATATGCTGTCCTCAAGTTACCAGAGAAGGTGCCAATGGTGGTGAGTGTTCGCCCAAAGGAATATTAAAGATGGTGGAATAATTCTTTTGGAAATAAAAAGTTATTGCGTTCAACCTAATATTTCCCACATCTCTGTCAGTGAACGCCTACTGGAGTGAAATAATTGAGCAAACAGACTTCACCCAAAACTAATCAAATGCAGAGGGACTTCCTGGAGATTTTCTATTTACAGTGACAGAAGGAACCAAACTCCACACTGCTCATCACGAATGATATTTTAGCACACAGTGTCCAAGTCAATTTCTCTGTGCCAAAACATGACAGACCATGTGACACATTGCAAAGTGACCTGATGATTATTAAAGTGATGCGAGGAAGCTTATTTGAAGAACGTGACTGAATTTCTTTACGAGGATTTAAAAGGTCAAAAGAGAAGAGACACTTTATTGTTTTTTCAGATTTAGTGATAAATATTCACGTGTAATTCTTTAAGTTAATTCTTCAAATCAACTTTACCTTCAGAGTCGCTTCGGATAAAAGCTGCTAAATGAACTTTTACGTAAAACTTTATAAACTCTTGTGAAGTCAATTAAAAATGTAAGTTTTTCAAAAGCGTTTTAAAAGATTGCATTTCGACAGTCTCGTCAGAGGAACTGAATGCTGGTTAGTGTGATGAAGGTTACGCTAATAAAACACAGGAGATCTGATAAAAAACTTTGGAATAAATGGAGATGTTCTTGAGAACTTGACCTTCAGTGTTCACATATAATAATCTGATTTCATTCTTTCCACATTTAACATCAAACTAACATTCAGCTCTGGTGTGAAGTCCACTTTACACAACACAAATGTATAATGGATCAGATCCTGCCCTATACAGTGTGTTCTGTCTGATTGAATATTCAGTCTGACTTAGAAATGCATCACATAACGTTTACAAGAAGTCAAACGGGTTGTGAAAGTAATTTTATGTTCACTTTAATGCTGCATATTATCTGTTCTGAACTCTTTAACAGCACAGCTCTCTTCTGCTGCTGGTGACTACGTGTAGCTCGTGTGAAAAGACTTGTGTGGTTCTGTGTATCAAAATAATCATCGCCCGCTGTGTTGTTTGGACTGCAAGCATCAGGCACCAATTTCTCGGATCCCCATCGGCCCGCGACAAAAGAGCAGCAATAAACAGGCCAGCATGGGTCAGTAAACAGCACAGACATCGGAATCCAATCCATCCAACCTGGAGCCAGTCTAAAGCCGGTCTGAATCCAGCAGGAATCCAGTCTGAAGCTCTTTGTAGGACTTTGTAGGACACATTGATTCATCGGACAGACGCATGCTGCCAGGTGACTGTACTCTACTGTTGGCTACACCACATTCAACAGAGACAATTTCTGCATCACACAGTGCTCAAAACTCAGCAAAGAACCTGTTAAACTGCACTTTAAATCTACAACACAGGCATGATGGGACACAATCACACAGCCAATCAGAACAGCGTGTGGGCAAATGGTCTCTATTCATTTGTTCTCCCATAATGCATTGCACCGCTGGAAAAACACACACCTCATATTTTCGTGACTGCATGTTTTTATGGTTACCGTTACGGAACTTTGCTATGTAATATTTGATTATACATTTGATTATAAATGTTTGATGCTTAATCAGTTCACTGTAACTAAATACTGAAACAGCCGGCGTATTGAATTAACACACACACCATTTTGAGAAATGCATCCACAGGTGAAACTGTACTGTGCGAACTCTCCACTCACCAGAGGGGGCGCTGTCACAGTCACGAACGTTACAATTGCGCATATTCGTCGGCCGGGGCTCATGGTCACAATCCATATGCTCGTTTTCTCCCTCCGGTTCGGCTTTAGTGTTGACACACTTCACAAGTCGCCTCTGAACGCCACCTCCACATGATACCGAACACTGCCAACACACAGCACAGCAACCTGTTAAACACATAACTGACAGAACACATAATAGTATTTCTCCTCCCTCCTTCTTATTATTCCACCATAACTGAACAGGCCAGGTTTCAAACACCAGACAGGTGTTGCTGATGTTTAAATGTGTGTGTTGAGTACTACGGTAGTGTGATTAGTTTCAACACATATGTTCATGTTGTTTAAATAATGTGTCAAACTTCCTGTACATTCCAGAATGTTAAGGAAAAAATCCTGTTATTTTACCCGAACAACACTGAGCTCTTCTGAAGTCTTACAATCTATAATATACAACAACAGATCTTAATGATAAATCATACTTCATTCAAATGAAAGGTGCTGTCATATGACACAACACCTCTGAGCTCTATCACCACACAGACAGCTGTAGGAATGACATTATTAATGTGGAGAGGATTGGCTCTCTGTATCAAAGACCTCAGCGAGTCTGAACCCTACAGCACAGACCATCACAATCCACTTCATAGCAGGATGACGGACTTCACTGACTGACAATTACCTTTTATTTCCTACGTTCAACTCGGCTTGAAATTCTGAGCACACCATCACTAATGCAACTCTTTATCTGTAAATATGTGAAAGAACAACTGAATGACAGATAATGACAAATGATTCCATTTTCTGTCATTTTCTTTCACTGCTGTTGTCATGTTGCCATTTTCAGTTGTTGTCACAAAAGATCAAAACACAGAAACAAATCATGAGATGTTCTCCTGTCAGGATGATTGTTGAGTGGCTCAGCAAAGTATTACACGCTGGACCAAAAAAACAAAACTGGAACAAAAAAATAATACGCAGGACAGTAATGCGTAAGGGCCAGTTGTGGCCTACTGGTTAAAGAGTCAGACTGGTAACCAGAGGGTTGCCGGCTCAATTCTTAATGCTGGCAAGAAACAACTGAGGCACCCACTGCCCACTGCTCCAGGTGTGTGGTCGTGGTTTGTATTGTGTGTGTCACAACTCATCACTTCAATGTGTCTGCACTAACTGGATGGGTTAAAAGAAAAGGACAAATTCTGATGGGTCACCATACTTGGTCTGCGTGTCACTTCACTGTTAAGGGAGTGGTGTTGTCATGTTTGTTGTTCCTACAGAGCTTTGTTACATGTTGTAGTAACTCATGACATGATTTTGAGTGGTGTTTTGTCATCTTAACTTTGAGGCCCTTCTGGTTTAGGTTTGAATCGAATGCACAGTCACAGTTCGTCATACTGTGACTGTGCATAAAAACTCTAAAATCGAGTGTATGGATGACACCTCACACAGCTCACCTCGCCCCAGGACCCCGTCACCCACTGTGTGCACGGATGCATGTTGCATGTCTGGATGAAGCTGGGCTGCAGGTCCTCATCGCATTTCCCAGTTTCAGGACAGGTGACGAGTCTCTGCTGCTCCCCACCTCCACACAACTCTGAACACTGAAAGCATTTAGACAGACAGATGTCAGAAATGATCTCATGGGAAAACTGCCAATTTTGTAATGATGCGAGTTGTACAAAAACTGACATTGAAGAAAAACTAGCATGAGATCCACACCATTGCTAAACCTATTTTAGCATCGCCATGATATTGTGTTGGACAGGAAGATGCAGAGCTATGAAGATGAGGGTGAAGATCATCTCACCTGTCCCCAGGAGGAGGTGTACCAGTCCAAACAGGTCTGGATGTTACAGGTCATTCGTTCAGCAGGTCTGGGGCTTGTGGCCTGACAATGGAACGGCCGCAGTGACCTCTGATCTCGAGTGTCATAACACTGGATCTCTCGCTGCTTCACTCCGCCACCGCAGTTCTGTGAGCACTGACAAAGAAACAGAGAAGCGTTTGTTAAACGAGGACCCAGGAAATCAAACGCATTTTGTCGATTCACACAGACTTACTTTGCCCCAGTCTCCAACTGTCCATGCGGCGCAGGGTCTGATGTAGCAGCGGCGTGCTGGCACTGGTCTGGTGGCCAAATCGCAGTCCGTTTCACTGCCAGTGCTGCAGGACACCGACCTCCAGATGGCACCCAGCCCACAACTGGTTGAGCACTGGGAAACAAGGCCATGCGTACAAACTCTTAGTATAATGTGCAATTCTGACTTGATCAGGTGTCTCTGCCTAACAGGAGTTAAGCAGGAAATAGTCTTACACCAATATTCCTATTAACCAATCACATTTAAGAAAAAAATGAACAGGGGTGGGATTAATGTTTCTCAACATTCTAATAAACTTTCACTGGTTTAAAGGGGAAAGTCTTTGATACTGTAACAACGTTGTTTTAGTGAGCAATGAAGGTTCAACGTGCTTGGGTTAGTAACTTGGTAACTTGGCTTGGTAACTTGGGTTAATGTAAACCCAGACTGTATGTGTGTGCATTCATTTCCTGTTTTGTGATTGGAGGGCAGATATCAGTGTCACGTGATTCCTCATGGCCATTTTGGGAGCTGTAATTAAAATAATGTTATTACCAGCACAGTTGGAGGATTGTAGTTGTGATGGCACACTGCTGTTGCAGCCCACGTTGAATTCATATCTACAGAATGCGAGGAATGCATGCTTGACTACTCACAGCACTCCAGTTGCCTTTTCTCCAGTACGCAGGGGAGGATGTAGATGGCACCAGCCCAGTGGGCATCACAGGGCTAGAGGAAAAACCGCGGCTAGCACCCTGAGATGGCTGCTCATTTGGAGTGTAGAGTGTTGGGTTCAGCTCACTAGGCGTCTCGATTGCGGTTATTTTAATCTCGTTGTTATCAATCTCTGTCCAGCGTGGAAAGAGGACTGGTGTTCCCCAAGGCTCCGTACTAGGATACAGAACTTTTGACACAGTGGTCTTAGTTGGTTCAGTGGTTCTGAAATACAGACTCTTTTCCGTCTCTGGAATCTCAGTCGCCGTCAAGCGTGGGGGCTCCAAGCGGCTGTCCACATCTGTAGGAGGTAGAGCTGTTGTTCCAGCTGCTGAGGTTATACTACTGTGAAGTCTGGCAGAGTTAGAGGAAGCCAGAGACGGTATGAAGTCTTGAGAAAGGCTATCCGAGGTCACACTCTCTCTCACGGTGAGCCACTGTTCACTATCTCTATTGTCTGCTGTTTTATATTCTGCAGAGCCACCAGTGAAAGTGCTGTTGAGAAGTTCAACTGGGTGTGAAGTTGTGCTTGTTGGAGAGACTGTTGTACTCCATTGTGACAGTGCAATGTCCTTGTAGGTTTCAAACCAGAATGAGTTATCTAACAGAGGTTTGGAGGTTTGGCTGTTTAGTTGTGGTTGAAAGCTTTCCCAGTCACTTTCACCTCCAGGAACATCTTCACCAAACTCTTCTCCATCCTTTACAGCCATATCTTCACTTACAAGCGTTTTGGTTTTGTCTTTCTGATTTTCTTTGTCACTGTCCCTGTTTTTTAAATTCCCATTGGAAATTTCGAGTGGTTCGGGTGTCACAAAAACCTTTGGTATAGTTTGATATGAAAGCGTAGTCTCCTCCTGAGGTTGATGAACGGTTCCTGGGGTTGATGGAAGGTTCCTGGTAGTTCTGAAGTCCTGAGTTGAGGCAAGATCAAAGTCTGTGGGTTTCCATTTGTTAAATAACCTCATACCAGTAGAGGACGGTTCGGCTGTTGTAATGACAGGAAGGAAATAGTCCTCAGCAAAGAGCTCATCGTTATTTTCATTTAGTAAATCCTTCTTCACATTCTGAGTTTCATGATCTTCAGCGACCTTGCTGGAGACGCTGTCAGAGTGCACAGCGGTGGACGGCGATGAGGTAGTAGTTACAGGAACAGCCGTGCCTTTCAAAAGAACTTCTCCATGCTTCACTCCTGAGTTATCAAACACATCATTTCCATCTTTATCAAGGTCATATGACAGATCCTCATGAAATTTTATAAAATTATAATCATAGTAAAAATCATCAACTTGGAGATTTTTCGCGACAGAATTCTCGTAAGACTTTTCCACGTGGTTATGGTGTGAGAAATCTTCTATAATGTCATTGAGGTCAGCGTCACCCTTCGGTTGATTCCTAGTTGGACCAAAGCCAAATGTGGGCGCGTGGTTGTCATGAGGTATGGCATTTATCTCACTAAAAACTTCTCTGCTGGATGCTCCACTTCCCGACCAATCACTGCCGAAGGGGTCGGAGTTTGTGGGGCAGCCCTGAGCGTAACACGGCATGGTTGAATTGGGCTTTGATTCTGGATCACAGTCTGCCCCAGTATTCCAGCTGCAGGTCACATGACGTGACCGGAGACCAGCTGCACAGCTGACTGAACACTGCAGAGGAAATAATCAAAGTCAGAAACTATAACAAAGACTCTTCAAGGAGAGCAAATGTTCATGCTGCAGGCAAAGCACTGTTGAGGTATTTTAGAGCAGAAGAGGTTGTAGTTAGGTTGAGTTACTGCAATAAATTATCCAACAATAGGTTCCACTGCTGTAAAACTTTGCAAGTACTTGCTAAGTACGAGTTTGTTAAAAAACACAGTTCAAAAACTAATGTTACATCTTGAAAGCTGGTACGTGTTAAAAACAATTTCTTGTTCTTCTTAATTCAGTAATTATTCTACATTCGTTAAGTATGAAATAGTTTCACGCACAGACTAGTCACAGTTTGAATTGCAAAAGCTGTTGCTTTCCCCTGTCATACACTGACCTCTGACCAGCTTCCAGTCGTCCAGTCTGATGGGCAAAGCATGTGCGTGTTGCAAGGAGCGATTGCTTCAGGCTTAGACAAGTGTTGACATTCATATGGCTGCAGTGCTCTGCGCTCATCCAGCCCAACACTCTGAATACACAGAACTGTTCTCTTACTGATGCCCATGTCACCGCAGGTGGACGAGCACTTCTGCCACTCTCCAACCCACCACCTGTGACACACACAATATTACAGTACTGTACCGCATTCTCAATGCAGCGGATCTGCTGTAAACCTGATGTGCTGTAAACCACAGCTAAAAGGAAATAGTAAAAAAACGTTCTCTAAAAGTTCTCCCAAGGTTATCAAAACCGTTCTTAAAGTAACATTAGTTGAACTTTTTTAACATTCAATAGTAACAAATCATATAGTTTTTATCAATTAAAAAATATTCTGTCAATTTAAAATAACGTTCTTATAACCAGGCAACTTTAATACAACATCTGAACAACAGGAAGGTTTGAACGTTCCTAGAACATTTAAAATACCATTTTTAATGTCGTTGTTACGTTAAGGAAACGTTCTTGCAACCTACATATGTTCGCTGAGAAAGGGCCATTTGGTGGTACAGGATTGGTTTGTTTGGTAAAACTCACATGGCCGGACATGGTTCTTTTTTACAACTCGTTTGCTTGTCGTCTGGTTTGGTGGACGGATCACAGTAATGTTCCTCAACGATTCCAGATGTTCTCTCCACACAGTGCACAACTTGCCTCTGAACACCTGAAGAGAAACGACAAAGGCAGAACATCTGTTTACAAAGAAAGGCACAAGCCCATTTGCCAATGAACAAACACTGAACATCTGGAAAACACATGAGTTCTGCAGAGATGTCTGACATGTGCACAGACACACAGATGACCCTGTACTGCAGTCTGCAGAGAACTCGGTGAGGTGAACGAGGTCATTAGCAGCATCGTGTGATGCTTGTAATTAGTTATTAGACCAGCCTACTACTCTACAAAGCTTTTTCCTCGCCTCTTTTATGTTCTGTCACGCTTTGATGAAAGAAAAAATCTGTTATTGAGCGAGTACATAGCAGATCAGTGTTCAACACGATCTCCTTACCCTGATTCACAATCTTAAGATTCAATGGAAATATCAGTTTGGCTTTCTTGGACTTCCACATAAATCATGTAAAGCACGTAAAGTATCCTGGAATTGTACGTTTCAAACAGAGATGGCGATAGAGAGGCAAAAGTTATTGACGGCAGCTTTAAAGAGAGACAGTCGCTAAAAATGTTTCCCTTCATGGCAAGATTTTTTTTTTAATTCATTTGTTCCATTTGGAAAATTGCCATTTATTTAAGATTTTTATTAAGTGTATTAATCCATTATTTTTTTCTGTGATTAGATCAATATTTCTGCTCAGAAATGCAAATCCACTGCCTTTGATCATGCAAATAAAATCTCACTCTGGAGGAGATGAATCAACCAGCTTTGAGATGAATCACAATATTACAAACCTGGATTTGAATTTAATGAATGTATAAAAATCAAGGCAAAACATGACTGACTGAAGCACACATTCCACTGAAAATGAGCACAGCATGTGTACATATTGATTTAAAAACACTGATGCAAAACTATTGACTTGTTATCATTAGTTACACATATAACAGAACATATAAAGGTTATGAAAGAATATTAAGCTCAGCAGTTCAGAGCTCTATAAAGGAGACGTAGTACAGCAGAAGATTCCTATCTTTGTCTCTCACACTTTCATTACTCACTTTTGGGAATTAAAGACAGTCTACAAGGAAGACAAGATGCCCTTCAGTGGCCTATACAAAGCTTCAGTCACGTCCTCATGATAATGTTGACCTTTATTTACTCTGTTCTGATTGGTGAAGTCTCCAACAGAGATGAAAACACAACACACAGTCCTGAGGCTTCACCGGGCTGGCAGGTGTTTCGAGAACATTATCAGATAAAGTCTCAAACAGATGGAGTAAAGGGCCCGGGGGCTTGTGTGTCTGTGTGCACTGATTTGTGAGATCCTCAGAAGCGACTCTAAAGATAAGGGGACGAGTCCCAAATCTACAATCCGCAAAACTTTCACATGTTGATTAATTCTTCTAGAGCATTTCACTCAGAAACAGTTCTATTGTATAGATGTAAGAAACATGCGACGGCATGCACCACATGACATGCAGTTGAATGTTTGCATGTCGGCAAGTCAACAAGCTTCACTTTGAAAGCACATCTGTGATGCCTTAAAACAGGCAGCCAGCTCTGAAACACAGCCATTCTGTGCTGTTACAGTCATAGTTACTGGTCTTCTAATCACACTGATGGTAATTACGGTGAAATAAACATAAACGCTCACTGAACAAATCAGCCCTGATCTGTGAACACAGCTCGACTGATTTCAACTAACCTCACATATTTCTGATTCTTGGTTTGCAGCGTGTGATTTGCAGGGCTGTGTGCGGAAAAGGGCGTCTGTGTCTGACGAGGAGGTAATCGAGTGCAGAGGAAACAAATCTTTCCCCAGCGGCATGACATGAGATGCAGGCCAAGATAAAGCTGCAATCTCGCATTTTTCTTGCAGTTGTACAATGTCAGCAGTACACACTGGTTAGATGTTAACCTACAGCACACTTACTGCAGTACACTTATTGCAGTACACTTATTGCAGTACACTTATTGCAGTACACTTATTGCAGTACACTTATTGCAGTACACTTATTGCAGTACACTTACTGTACTTCCTAATGTTCTTTGTAATACTGTGAGTGTCCGTTTTGAACATGCAAGCCTAGCTGAGCCGTTTCGAACTAAATTTACTGTTCAGAGTCACACTGAAGTTGAATCTGAACAAACAAAAAAAGCTTTACTGTCATGATATAGAGTAATTGATTTACCTGCTGTGTCAAACCAATTGAATGATGCCGATTCATTAGAGCTCTTCAGTTAGATGAGAGATGAACAGCGGTTAATTACATCTAAAAATAATCATGTGTGACGCTCAGACACTCCAGAAGTGCTGCCAGTGAGAATCACACAGATTTTTAAATCTCGGTGTAAACACGCTTTTCTTTAAGCAGAGACAAAAGCACATTCAGTTAAGTCACCACAGAATGCAAAACAGCATTAAATAAAAACCACCATTAATAGCGACACTATTACAATAAGAGAAAACCTGTGTGTGTGTGGAGTGTTCAGCATAAATATTAACGCTGCATTAACACTTATGAGTTCAACTGTGAATTGTGAGGGACTTAAAGAGTTACGTCAGTGTGAGAGAGTTTTGAATGGCGACTGGTCAGAGAATATTCAGAAATATTACATTATTTCAATGCTAATATCGCTCATTCTAACAACATCAGAGTGACTCGGCTACATGATTTGATTTAGCTATTGCAATGTATTTTACAATCACTCACTCATATTCGATGTAAAGTACAGCGGCTGTAACTGTTAAGCTTTTAAACTACACTGTGAGCTCTTCGGCAATCAGACGCAAGACCCCAGAGTCACAGTTTCATGGTGCAAACAGCTTCAAAACAAGCTTGTTAAAACTTAAGAAAACAAAAGATGCGAAATTCAGTCTAATAATCCAAACTGTAACTTTAGATCTTATAATCCACCAAAAACACCTTTTCCAGTGTGAAAACTTCTCTCTGTTTTAATAAATACACTGATGAACAAATACAGCAAGAGTATCACAGTATGTGTGTGACTGCTTCACACTGTTGTGATTAATCGATTCCATTCACTTCTGCTACAGGCCGGTTCCAGTAAAGCTCAGTGTAATCTTTACTGTCTTCTTTTCAACAAAAATGACTTAAAACACAATTATGATTTGTGCTACTGCACAAGATCAAACAGAATTTCAGGCAATTTCTTCACGTGTAAGTCTCTGATTTCACCTCCTTGAAAGGTTTCAGGTTCTCTGATAAAAAAAAAAAAAAGATTATTCCGATTTCTTGGTTCAAATATTTGCTTATAGGATCAGCAAAGCATTTTGCAAAAAACAGATTCAATTATTCATAATAAAAGGACACAAAACAATGATCAAATATATTTCATCAGATATTTCTGAAATACTACTGTCGGTTTTACCCGTAGACTGTCATCTTTGAAACTGTAAATGTTTATTCCTCAACATTTAGGCCATGTGTGACATTTCCTGCTGCGTGCTTTCTAAGGACACATCCATATCAGCAGCGCCCGTTTTAAACGCCTTTCAACATCCACAACTGGAATTCCTCCCAGACTGGAGAATAAACACATCTGAACACTTACAGCAACAAAGAACACAAGATGAATGAGTGTAATCAGTATGAAATCAATAGACATACAACAACACAGCCCTGAATGACAAACCGGCATGTGTGTTCTTGTGTGTTTGCTCTTTAAATTGCTGCTATCTCACAGAATAGGTTATGTCCCAGCCAAACCTGACATTACAAACATCTAGCAATATGTTTCTGTCCTTACTGTAAACAGAGCCCTACACAAAACGACACATCAAGACAAAGCTATTCAGATACATTTAATATCTAATACATTACATCATGAGTCTGAACTAATAAAATGTTACTGGGTGGGGCAATAACATGGAAATATACCAACAGATAACACAAAAGAGATGTTTAGTTAGTTAGTTATGACACTGATTAAATGACAAGCGACTGAAGCACCAAGACTGTTTGTCCACAGTCTAATCGCCTGTTTCCAATGGCATTACTGAAGCCTTATCTCCAAGTATATTGAAGCTTGCCAAGGCTGCGGATCTGTTTTCTATAAAGTTCATGTTTTGCTGAATCACACATGAAAGCATTTTGTGCCAGAGAGTTAATTTATAGCGATAGAGCTCAATCGCATATACATATATCACGTTATGTCCCCGGTTATGACCCACAACTATGACCTCAACGCACACGCATTTGTAACGCAATTCCTGCCAGGATCTGACTGGCCCGTTTCAGACTGAAGGGACTGTTTAAGGACAGAGAACAATGAAGAAAAAAAGTCTTACCAGTTCCACATGTGACACTGCACTCGGTCCAGGCTCCAAAAAGCCACTGGAAATAAGACGTCCCATTGGTGGACTCCACAAGAGTGTCTTTGCTTATAGTGTACTCATATCTCACACCTGGGTTTGTCTCCTGAAAAAGCAGCTAGAACACAATGAAGCAGTTAAAAAAAATCTCAGTTTGCTTAGACACTAAAACACATTCTACTGGGCAAATATCCTAAAAACAGACTCATGTTGCAAGTTCCAAATCTGTTAAACCTATTTTTTACATCTCTAAACACATACGCAGCATTTAACACTACGTGATACGGCAGAGTGCAAGCTTTCAAAAAAATAACAATGCACAAACCGAATCAAAAATGATAGAATTAACAAGACACAACGGTTCTATCACTATGAATGGAGGCAGCGCTCAATATGGCCACTCTAGCAAAGGAAGTCCCGCCAACTAGTAGAAATAGTTGCTCGGGGGTGTTGCAAAGATGGCCGCCGAGTGCAGAGACTTCCCTAAATACACTCTGACTAGAATAGAGCTGAATCATTCACACACCTGTCAAAACAAACAGCTGCGGATAAACAATGCAGAAACTGCTTGTGTTGAAGGAAGAGAATGAGAGGAAGACATGACGCTCTGGATGACATCATGTTTACACCAGCTCATCCTGACTCAGCTCATTATACTTATAACACCTTGTGTTATTTTACACGCTTTACACAGTTGTGTGTGTTTGCTTAACACTGATGTTTTTGCATATTTTTCATGCGTTTATTTTTCTGACGTTATATAATGTTCCTGTTTTTCTGGTTTCCTGTCTCGTCTGTGTTAGAATACTTTTGTAAAGCCGCTCTGCAACAACGCTCACTGTGAAAAGTGCTCCAGAAATAAAACTCAATTCAAACATTAGCTGTTCCGTATACACTCGACTAATCCTTCACTTTCCATTGTTTAATTTGAACATCGTTACAATTAACGTCAACAGCACAAATCTCTCTTTCATGTTGTCTCCTGAGCTTTTGGTGTCTTATGTAAAGTCACTTTGCAGGACAGCACTTGTCCATTTCTCGAACAAGTCTGAATCTATTTCTTTCTTCTCAGAATCGATTCTGTGTTCATTTTAAGGGTTGAGTGTGCGCAGCAAAATGAAAGATAAATATTCACAGACGCACATATTCCAGCAAATTCTCTTCGTTTGAAGAAAAATGGACAAACTGCTCCATCAAATTTGAAGTGACTGTGACAGGATGAGGGGAATTTTACAACATCAGCACACGTTCAGCTGTGATTTGAACTGAACACAGAACTGATTCTGAATTTGTAATAATAGATTCTAAACAGAGAAAGAATTGGGATGCATGATCGGAGAGTTTTCTCACACACCTCTCTGTCTCACGGTCTGGTTTTGTCTTTGCACAGAAGGATGATAGAACAGAGAAATGTGAACTTCTCTCTTAGGATTTAGGAATACAGGATAAGAACGAGAGAAAGCAGAGCTCGTTTCTGTCTCCTGCTGCTGTAGACATGACTTTTCTCCCACACTACGGCTGCGAGCCAGACGCCTGTGGATCAATCCGTGGGGGGATATACTTTATCTAGACGACCCCCCCTCTACTACCCAAACTACCACAAATCTCAAACAAACCTTCACTATAACTGAGTTAATATGAGAGTCGCGACTGCTTAACAGTCGTCAAATATATAATCCCCTAATGAGTAAACTTGCTTGCTTTTTGCATAAATGCTTCTATGCAACAAATTCAATCAATAATTCCACTAAATCCTAAAACCTCGCCATTCAAGCAAAGAATGGATTTAAGAGACACACACATCCTCCATTGTGTCAGTGATGAAGATTAAAAGCGCCTTTCTTCCCGCACAGCAGAATTTGATGCAAATCCTCAGGGGTTAAGCCTGCGTTTCACTCACTCTGTCAGATAATTGTTCGATTTCTCACTTCAAATATTTGCTTCCCTCTCGCCGATGAAGATAGCAGAAGTTAAGCACATAAACAGATAAAACTCGAGCGTGAGGTGAAATCTGCTCATTAAATTATTCATAAAGTCGATTATTCATAGACCTGTTATCCAACATAGTATCTGAGTTATTTTTTGCGGGTTTATACAGCTTGTGTTATTTCTCATGAGAAGCTGTTTGCAAACATTTCTATTTCCATTTAACAACCGGGAAATGTATTCAATGTAGATGTAGATCTCTGAACCATAAAACACATTTTACGTATCAAATCTGCCGAGGACCATTTACTGAAACTAAACTGCTGCCTCACAGCATCAAATCACAACGTTATTTACATACAGACACTTTAAAGCTAAAGTAGCAAAGCATGGCTGCTTAATAGTAAGAGTCAGACAATGGGTGTGACACCATAACGTAAAAAAACTAAACTATGATTGTATGTGGTGCAATTATCATGAAGTTAACTAATTGTGATCGCAAATGTATCATATAAATATTCTTAAAAGTAGGGTATGCAATTTCCTTTCCTGTAGCTCAGTGGTTAGAGCATGGCGTTAACAACGCCAAGGTCATGGGTTGAGCCCAGGGATTGCACATACTTAGAAACAATGTGTAGTATAATGCAATGTAAGTCGCTTTGGATAAAAGCGTCTGTCAAATGCTTAAATGCAAATGTAAATTTCAGAAAGCCTAGCAATAGCATGCTATATCAGGACGTGAAGAGACTTTCAACCAGCATGACAAAAAATGTTTCTGGAACAAATCGCCAGCCCTGCCTTTAAATGACACCTATAAATGATCAACAGACCTTGTTTCAGGAATTTCTACCTGTATCCACACTGGCTCCAGAGTCGGTCCGGGGGAAGACAGATTTTCCAGTTGGCCGGTCCTCTCGTAAATGAATATTGTTCCCGCTGCCTTGTATTCCCCATTCCACTGGATAGTCCAGCCACCATTCAGAAAATATTTGTCAGGGTCGTTACTGCGTAAGGCCAGAAAGTTCCCGGCCTCAGCAACTTCCTCGATACGGATGTCACGAGCCCCTTCAGGAATCAGACCGATGTCTACATAACCTGAGGGACACAAGATTACTCACAAATGAGCTGAAGAAAACAAATGTGTAATGTTACATTTTTGCTTTCAACAGAAGATACACGTTTACACACCGAGTCCTTCACTGTCCTCATAAGTCTTTCTCACAGTCTCACATGTTGATCCGTTTCCATGGCAAACACCACACTGATCCTCGACAGCATTTGAGTCAATCTCATAATCACAGCCCAGATTCTGCAAACAAACACAAAACGTAAAGCTGGACGACTTTGACACATTTGATCTGAACAGGCCGTGTACAGAGGTAAAGGGCTGATTTTAAGTAAGATTTTAAAAAGATATTAAGTAACGGTCCAATAATACAAAGGAGTTCATTTTCATTATTTCTATAAGCACACATTTTCTTGCTCCATCAATATTTAATTACAAAATTATCGTTCGTCGTACAATTGGAAACCAGAAACGACATGAAGCTCTTTAGTCATGAGATATACTGTATACCATATAAACCATCATCATCACTTCTCCATTAACACAGAGTTAAAGAGAGATGTGTAAACAAACAACGGCTTCAAAATGCTTTAAATCTTCTGGAACCATCTGGAAGATTCTCTTTTTGTCTATTACAATAAAAAGGGCGCAGCTGTGGAGATCTTATTTGACTATCAACATATGAGCATAATGAAGAATAAGACAAAACTGAAACAAGTCACATTTTATAATTAATGTCAATAGAATACAGCCAAATATATTTTCAAATATGTTGAATTCATGCTTTTACCCCCAAGCCAGCACAAACACCCAATCCTATTTAGATGTGTCTGTGCATCCGAGCAAAGCCTCATGGGAAATATTTCCACATGTGGATGTGAATAAGAAATTCCCTCCCTAATTAACTAAACCGACTCTCTGGCAAAACTCTGCAGGGATCCTATGAGACCGAGCAGAGAGAGGTCAAAGGTCAAATGTTGCGTAGAAACAATACAAATACAGTATAAATGCACTGAACTGAAGCCTTTCCCAACCTTGCAAATGCCGTTGATACAGATGTCTCGACTGTAGCCGCCCTCGTAGCAGCGCGTGCCATCGACGACGGCGTCCAGCATGCGCTCTGAGAACTGCTCGTTCACCGGCCTGCAGTGCAGCTCGCATGGATTCACTGCAACAGACGCAAGCAGATCAGTGCACCGGAAACACGGCTGCAGATTCTGGCTGCAGGCGGCACGTCTGACGCTCACCTCGGTTATTCACGTGAACCCATTTATAAAACTTTCCCTTGTAAGGGAACGTGTTGAAGCGGCTACACTGCATGTGTCTGAAGCTGGACTGGTCCAGAGGGCAGGGGTTGCGGTTGCAGGTTCGATATCTGCGGCGCTCCCCGAGGCAATATTTACCTCTGTGCTTGGGTCTAAAACACAAACGTCATAGAAACTCTGTATATGTTCAGTCATAAACACAAAAAAACTACACATGAAAATTCAGAGGTAAATCAAATTGGTAACCAATCAAAACAGCACATAATGACACTGTTAATACTCAAATAATGCGATTTCTGTACCCTAGATAGGGCTTTGGGTCTCGACACGGAATGTTTTTTGTATTTATTTTATCGGCCGCTGAGTGCTTATCTACCCTAAACAGTTCACAGAGTTTAAAGTTTATTATGATCATTGATCAAGTCTACAGACCACACGAGTGATGAATTCTGAGGAAGTGCAATGCTTGGAACAAGCCCTAAATATGAGCGATATTAACAGTGTGGATAACAAGCACGACTAATGATTGTTTTCAAACACCGTCTCCTCAAGCTGTCCAACATCTGCCACGGTTCAGGCCAAACGTGTGGTCGCTCCTCTCAAACACACAGAGCGGATGGGCAGTGTATACTCTCTCCAGGAAGTCAACATGCACATGCTTTACTCACTGCTGTCACTACACGCACTGAACTGGGATGGATTTAAGCATTTCTGCACAAAAAGTTGCGCCGTTTCTCTTCTGAATGGATGATACCAGCTGTGATAGGAAATGCCATCATTGCTGTAGCTCAACTGGTAGATCATTGTGTTAGCAGCGCTTCAAAAGGTTGTGGGTTTGATTCCAGGAAACACATTAAATGTATAGCTTAAATGCAGTCACTTACAAAGCATCGGCCAAACGCATGCATGTACATGTAAAGTGCTGAGGGACATTTTCTCTTTTCTGTTGGAAAAAAAAAATCTTTCTAAATGTGATGCAGACGTCGCATGTGTTTTCCAAATGTGTGAACTTAAACTCTCCACATCAGTGTTTTGACACTTTTTGAGAACCGCAGTGACATACGAAAGTGATTCAGGGTGGTTTAGGACATAAATGATAATCGAGGATCTGGACGATAACGAATTTAACGATTTCTGCAAAAACAAGCACACATGCAAACACACAGAAACCTTCTGTGGACAGTTAAAAAATGCTGGTGAGAAACAACTGCAGTCACTCAATCAGCCATAAGCATGTGATCCTTCGTCCAAACAGCGTATGATAAAAATAGCCACTCTCACGATTGATGCTGTGTAGAAATGTGAAGCTGAGATATCTGAAGGAAACTCACACGGGGTTAACGCAGTCCCTCTGGGCATTCTGAACGCCCACACCGCAGGTCCTGGTGCACTCGGACCACTCACTCCATGAAGCCCATCCTCCGTTCACACTGGCAGGCTGGGACCCCCGGGTCACACACTCGCCATCAAAGCACCACTGATGAGAACACACAAGCAGGATTCAGTTAGCCAGTGAGAACTGTTTGGTGAACTGCATGCTGGGTAATAAAACATGCCACAGAAAGCCTGGCTTGCCTTTCCCTCACCACACTTGGTTCCATCCACAGCACCATCCAGTCTTGAATGACAGGTTGAATCCACTGTGCACCACAATGTACTGCAGATATTCTGACAGGCAGAACAAACAACTTAATACTGAAACACAGAATGTGCTTTGAAATTTAAGGGCGAGTAAGAGACTTCTAAAAAAACAAAAACTGCTGAAAACACCCAATCAAACAATTTTGTGAGTATTTGTTCTGTGTGTGTTTGCGTGTTTGTATCAGCCAGCTCACCACAACACCATAATACTCTCGCAGCCGGTCAGCAATAGGGGTTTAAAAACGTTTGAATAACGTTCTTCTAACCAAGCATTAATGCTAATCTAACTTCTATAAAAACTGGATGTTCCTAGAACTTTCAAAATAACATTTCAATGTTTTAAAACTTAATGTTAATTATTATTAAATAATTAATGTTAATTAATGTTAGTGAAACAGTCGAAAACAGTTGCAAGAACGTTTGATGAACCCATGAAAAGCTCGTGAGACAGATGAACTCTTTGATTAACACGCTGTGTTCTCCATGGTGTTAATTCATGAACTATAACAGGTCTGATAAGAGAACAGGAGCCCAGCGTTATCTGAGCCGGTCGATTGAGGGTTCGACTCTTGTGGTGTCGCTCTGACATTTGGCCAGTAATTGAATGACGTCCAGTATCTGTCAACAAGCGCTGCGGACATCACACGACAGACGCTGACAACAAAGATGACAATTCTGCAAACTGATGCCCTTTTCCTTCTTTCAATCCTGCACTTTTCCTCAGCCTGTTTTCAGCCAGTCAAAACAAGATCCTGAGGTAAGGAGCTGCTGTACCTTTATCAGTTAGTATTACTGTCTCTGTTTCTATATATTTCCACTGTCATAAACTAGAACATAAACCTGGCTTTACTTGTGTCCCTCCTGAAACTGCTATCTTGGGAATGAGATGGTACAGATGTAGGCAGAGAGCACGATTTCCTGTCTAATGGAAAGTTACTGTGTGGTCTTCTGTAAACTTCCTGTTGAAAGTTAACAAACCAAATGGCCCAGATATCTAAACTAGCAGTTTGTGAGATGTCAGTAAGTGAGACTGAACGGGGCTTCGTGGGATCATTTCCTAATGAGATCAAATTCAGGTCAAGCCAAATTTCCTCACTGTTAAAAACCCACTGCGGCCGATGTGTGCTGGTCTATAACAGGCTTCCTAACTAGTTTAACTAGCAATAGCCTTACAAAAATAAACCAAGGTTTCTTATGATAAAAGTGTAGTGACAATGGTTGTTGGTGGATTATCATCATCAAACCACATTTACTACAAATAAAACCGTTGTTAATTTTTGATAGGGAATCGTAAGTATATACTATACCTCACATGCTCTGTGTGGTAAAATGTTACATATTAATATTACTGTTATGTATATTCAGATAGCACTACTGTGTGCCTGTCTTACTCTGTTCTGCTTTGCGGCAGAAGCAATCGAAACAAATTGCTCAATTAGTTTCAACCACTCACTTGTGTTGCCACTTAAACTCTGTCCGATTCCATTACAGACAAATGATGAAGGGCTAACAAGCTGGAACCCTCTTATCCTGTGAATTCACATCATTCTGTCCAGGCCTGTAAGATTTCTAATGATCTCATTATTGTTTTTTATAGATTATAAATCAACGTGAAATTAAAGATAATAAAACACGATGATAACATTCTACTGTAAAACATATGAAAAACAGGTCACACTAGGTCATCAAACTCGTTGGTCATCAAAATCTACTAGCTTAACCAGCTTGACCAAGATGGTTTACCATGATCATACAAGCCCAGAAGAAGTGATTTGCTTCAACGCTAAATAAGTGACCCCAGTTTTGAAGGGGTTAATTATAAGTGCTTGTTTTATTCAACTGATTATTGTAGCATAAACCAAAAATAAAGCTAAAGGCTAAACTGCAGGTAGCTGCAAAGATAAAAAAGGTAGCTGCAAAAAAAAAACGTTCTAATAATAATAATAATATTTTAATAATCATTAAATTAAATTATCAAACATAATTTATTTTTTAACACAATAAGAAACCACTTTGCATATACAACTGAATACTAAACAAATCTGTCCACTCGTGCAGTGCACACACACGTCTGTATGTACACACTGGGGTACGAGAGGGGCTGGGATCAGCGGAAACACAACTAACATATCATGCAGATTGTAGCTCAAACAGACAGATGAGATATCAGACCGCTGCTGTTAGTATGGGGTTACTAAGCGATACATAAACATCAAATATACAGACATGATGACACCACCAGCTAACGTCCATAAATGACCAAAAAACTTTCTCAGAATGCTGTCTAATGTTCTCTAAAAGTTACCAAAATTGCTCCACAGTAACATAAATAGAACGTTGGTTTCACTGTTAGTGAAAGTGACCTATTTGTCAGATATGGTAACCCATACCCGAAACGTGACCTCTGCATTTAACCCATCACTGGTGAGGAGTGAACACACACTGTAGGCAGTGGGCAGCACATTACTGCGCCCGGGGAGCAATTGGGGATTAGGTGCCTTGCTCAAGGGCACTTGAGTTGCAACCCCCCCAGTGCTGGAATCAAACCAGCAACCTTCTGATTACAAGTCCAACTCACTAACCAGTAGGCCACAACTCATGTGTACACTCAAAGTACACTCATGTGTACTTTATAAACCGATCATCTGAGACCTCACTAGCGTGCAGTTCTGACCCATTTATCCTCAGAGGTTCGGCTGAGGTAAAGTCTGTGTGTGGGAGGGAATATCTTACATCCACGTCGTCACAGAGTAGTGAAGCAGATCCGTACTGGAGTTTGCACTGGTGGGCAGCACTGTAGAGCACGCCGGGGAGAGAAGATTGCATCTCCAGTTCGTTCCTGACAGGAGGGTCATCCAGACACCAGCCCCAGCCACGACTGCAGAGAACATGACAAAAACACACCACACGCAGGAAACACTCAGGCAAAAGCTTCTGGGTTTTGTGCAACTCATAATCTGGTTATTTTCATAGTATTTTAGTCGCATCTAAATATGAGAAGGTTCTACGGAGATGCCGTCTGTAGAGTATGTAATTAGGTCATGAAACACAAATAACAGGACAAAAAAAACCATAGCAGCTAAAGCTGATATTAAATATAGCCAAATACGCTTTGAAAACCCCACAAATGTTTCGGTCCGGTTGCGAACAGGCGTAGTTGTTCTGACACTATACAGATCTGTAAGCCTCTAAACCACATGGACAGTGTGTGCTGTGGCTTTTATATTCTATAACAGCTACAGGCCGTTCAAAATACAAAGACACTGATTGTTTTGGACTGACAGAACGCTTACACAAAAGAGCCACAGGGCGGCTTGTGCAACAACCTCACAATTAATTCCTCCTACAGATGCTCGCCGGCATGACTCTTACCCCATAATTAAACTGACATATAGGTAAACCATCCTCGGAAAACACAAACAGTCTTGGCTACATGGAAAAGTTGTGTCATTATTATTTCTGACCGACGCCTGATTTTGTCAAAACTCTGAAATGCTGTTTTCACATGCTGTGGCAGATGATATTAAAAAAGCGGCTGTAGTGATCAGAATAACACCGATACATTTAGGTTAAGCATTTTCGGTGAGGCTAACATTAGCAAGCTAGCTTTGACAGCATAAGATCCCGCCCTCCCTTCAGAGTGATCTCCAAAGCCACGCCTCCTCCTGCGCCTTCCACAGAAGATATTTATTTATATACATATATGTCAAGCACTTTACTTAGTGATGCTATCAGGATGTGAAGAGACTTTCAATCAGCATAACAACAAATGGCTCTGGATACACAACTCAACCCCCCCTCCTTTAATGTTACACATGTTGTACTCTGTTGTTATTCAGGCATTCCCAACTTCCAGCGCTTGGGTGCGACGATCCACACAATGATCTCCAAGCCTCTTATAATGTAATGATTCTCAGCTGCCACAAACGTAAAACGCAGATGAACAGTTTAACGGTAGGCCTACAGTAAGCTATCGTAAAAAGCTGTTAAGATAAACACGTTATCCATTTCCTGACGAGAATGTCCAGGCAAAATTTTGTAACCGTGCCCCATCCGCCCCCGCCTGCTGTGTTAACCCCCCCTCACCCCTCCTCCAGCTTCAGCAGTCAGGCTTTATCTAATGTGCTCCATATGGAGGCCGACAGAGCTGGCGTGACTGCGACAGGAGAATCAACGCTGCCTTGTTCCTCCTTGGGAAATCTCAGCTCCACATCGCCCGTGGCAACACACACACACAGAAGTCAAGACAGAGGCAGCTTTCTGAGAGAGTTAAATATATGGCAGATAAATCGCCAATGGCCAGCCAGCGTTTGAGTGAATTCCATTATTTTTAATTGAAAAAAATCAGAAGAAATCGAGGGTTAAAATGATACTCCAATTAGCGCCATTACACAAAACTGGCCCTCAGTCTCTTTAATGCAAATGTTATTCCACCCACAACGGGGCTGGAATGACTCAAAGTATAAAATAAGGCTTTCATGGGATGAGAACCGTAGGGCAGAAAGTCAGTGCTGTGGCCTAGGGGTTAATGTTCATGCACATGAGTCTTGGTGCCAGAGCTGCCAACGTAAGTTTGAATGTGGATCTTTTTCAGATGCTGTTTGACTTCTTAAACCGCTCTTGATTACGGGAGAAGGATTTTTAAAAATGGTTTTGCAGATATATATATATATATATAATTATATTATAAAAATTCAAATCAATTGAAAGTATGCAAAAAGTCAAATATTAAAATGCAAATTATGAAAATTATTTTAAACCGTAACCTTAGACCACACGTGTTGCTGTTCATTACAGTAAGATTGCCTCTCATCTATCTACAATCTACACCAGTGGTTCTCACCTTTTTGACTTCAAGCCCCCAAACATTCTGCATAACAATATTTCAAGCCCCCCCACTCACCATTTCTACCCAATAAGAATCCTCAAACGTCATTAAAGTAACAGAAAGTACAGTAACGCGTATGTCACTCACTCCAGGAAGCGGGTGATGTAGTCACGGCTACAGCGAGACCAGTTGGGTGGAGACGTGCCGTACAGGAGCTGCGGTGACATCACAAAAGGTCTTTTCCCGATTGGCTCGCAGTCGTTACCGTGACCATCATGCTGCACTCCAAAGCTGTGACATAAGAGCAGATCTGACAGTGAGGTCACACTTCATTCAAAACCCCATCTGCCTCCAGAACTCACAGCTCAGTCTGTGACTAAATACATTACAGCTTCAGGAACTGTGAACCAAGCGACAATGGGAAGCTAGAATCGCTTCGCTGAAAGCCTGAGATTATGCAAAGCTTATGGAACTAAAAATCCCATTCACTTTATTTAAAGGGAAACAGATTTTCTTTTAAAGATAACAAATAAACCTTTTAAAAAACTCATAATCCTGAGGAAGGACCAACCAATCAGAGGAGCCGCTGTCACTGTGACAGAAAGAACTGTGGTGAAGCAGCTCAGGAATGATCGTGTGCGTCTTTAAAGCAACGCCAGTGATGTAATGGAGTCTCACCGCACTCTCTCACTGCTTGTCCATTTTGCAATACACCATATAAGCTGCAATTCAACGCTTTTTTATCCCATTCGCAACAATACGTTTATAATAGTGATTCAAAATTGAAGCTGTCGGGTCAGATTTCCTGGGAAATATCAGTTTAACTTCATTTGACTTCAACATACGGAATATAAAGTACATTAAATTAATCTGCAATTTTATGTTTCAAACAGATGGCGGTAGAGAGGCAAAAGTAATGGATTGCAGATTTAAATGCGTTGTTTTTTTAAAGTAGTTTATCAGATTCTTTACTAATAGTTTAACATAGTACTGTCATTTTTTTATTTGATTATCATTTGTGATACAGTTTATTTCTTCAGACAAGTATGTTAGTCACAGTCATGTTCTCATGTATTTTTCTGCTGCCAGATTTTTAAATACCTTTTTGCTTTGAATCTAACATTGTAATGCTAAATTTCATCTTGGAGCCGATGAAATATGAAAAACCTATTTAGAAAACATACCAAAAATGTAGAAAAAAGGTACAAAACTTCAGACAGAGGGACGTCCATGTCGCACGCTGTGTGGAATCTTTAGCAAAGTAACATTGTAACACTCAGTTCACATACAGTGAAATTCACACTCTCATGTAAACAGACACTTTCATAAAGTTTTCAATAATATTTCATCAGAGTTTGTCCCGTCAGGTCCTTGCCAGTCTCCTGTGTATTTTAAGAGGTGTACTGTAAAATGATTCAGTGATGTAACTGTATATTACTGTACTGATAAGAACAGGTCAGCTCTGTAAACTGGAAAGTGACCATTGTTTACAATGTAAAACAGGCTTGTTATTAATAATGTGGTTGCTTGGTTACTAAACTAAACTTTATAACCTACAGATGTTCCTCTAGCTCAACTGGTGAAGTACTGTTAGCCGTGCAAGGGTTGTGGGTACAACAGTAGAAAAACAATAGCAGTAAAAAATAAAAAATATATATAGAAGTAACAGACAAAATGTTTGTTCTGTAACTTGTTTTCATTTTGAACGGAACCACACACATGTGGCAGGATGTGATGACAATGAGAAACTCTTACATCACTTCATGGTTACCTCAAAAATATAAGTTATTAATATAACCTCATTAACAAAAATACAAGTTGCATTTTTTTTATTTTAAACCCTCGGAAATGTTCCGCCACCAGATAGATTCACAAAAGACTCCGTGAGATTTATCAAGCTGTTTTTTGAGTCCCGCTGTTATCATGAGATCACTGTTTACATCTCTGCATGGTGTGACCACAAACATTTATGAAAGGCATGTGCGGCAGATCAAACGAGCACCAGTGCAGCTGAAGCTCTCGAGTTCTGCATCTGACAGAGCTGCATTTAATATTGCGCTCCTGTGAAGTGGAAAACACCTTCATCCATTAGGCTTCAAAGAGCACAAAAGCAATTATCCCAGCGCATTTATTTACTCAGCGGTAGATGCCGATTACTGACGTTCTGCAAGCCAGTTACATTAACCTGAGGAGAAGGGAATAAAATGAATGGAACAGATCTTAGAGAAACTTCGTTTGAGAGAGTCAGTAACTGTGTAATTAGCACCAGTGAGTTTTTCCTCTGTCTCCTCTCATGTTTAGGAAGAAGGGCTCCACTGAAGAATAATGAGGCAGAAACTTTCTGTGTGGCTGATGGCCTTACACAGCCTGCAGTGAAGTTTGTGTGTGTGTGTGTGCTGGTGGACTGTAAATGCGTCTCAACTAATGCATGTTTTATTAAAAAAGACACCTTGACTTTTAAAGCTACACAAAACCAGTGAATAATTTGAGAATGCAGTAACATTTCAGTCTCAAGGTGTTGCTCACCTGATCAAATTCACAAGGTTTTTCTTTGAAAAGAGCACGAGAAACATGAATCCAGTCAGACGCGTCCAAACTACTGACTGTTAATGTATATTTATCAGCACTGAATCCACCACCCTGCCAAATGTTTGTTTCTCCTCCAGAAGCTCTGAGAGGAAATTAAGAGTAGCTCTGAGTAGCTCTGAGGAAGGGAGTGCTTGCATACTTAAAAAAATAATAATAATCCTTTACTGTCTGCATTAAACAGTAACAGCTGCAATAGCCTCTCTACTGCCATCTCTGTTTGAAACATGAAATTGCAGGTTACTTTATGTACTTTTCTCTCTGTATGTTGAAGTCAAATGAAGCCAAAATGACATTTCCCAGGAAACTGGACCCGACAGCTCACATCATGAATCATAATAAATCAAATAATATAAACTTACTGTTAAACTTACTGGAGAACGTGTTAAACAACGAAATCTTTTTCTTATTTTTAACCCAAAAGGACATAGAATGCAGCTTTAAAGTATCTATATTGTCTATCTTAAGACTTACTTGTGGCCGAGCTCATGCGCTACTGTAAATGCGACGGGGAGGCCCGTGTCTTCACTGATGCTGCAGCTGCGATGTGGTTGACACATTCCAGCCACATGCGACAGACCTAACGTCTCGCACGGCTTATTTATAGCTGCACAAATGTCCTTCCTGTGGCAAAAGAAAAGTCATAAACCTATTATAGAACGAATAATAATAACAACAATAATAAACTATTATTACGTACCATATACATGTATTTAATCTTCATTCCTACTTCATTTTGGCCCATAAAGCTCATGAAGATAAAGAAATCACGACTGCAAAGCTTCAAAACGCTTCCCGTCTCTAGTCAAAATCTCGACTAACCCTTAATTGTGAGAGAAACAGTTTTCACCTGCATCTGAACTGCTAAACAGTGGCCAACTGGTTAAAGAGTCAGATTTGTAACCAGAAGGTTGCTGGTTCAGTTCTCAATGCCCCTGAGTGGGGCACCTAACCCCGGATTGCTCGCCGGACGCAGCAGTGCTGCCCGCTGCCCCAGTGCTGCCCGCTGCCCCAGTGCTGCCCGCTGCCCGCTGCCCCAGTGCTGCCCGCTGCCCCAGTGCTGCCCGCTGCCCCAGTGCTGCCCGCTGCCCCAGGTGTGTTCGCAACACTAAACACACACGATGTGTGTGCACACATTGTCACTTCAGCGCGGTGTAAAGGAATGACGATTATATGGTAAATACCTGGTGAGCAGAATGGCCACATCATGGTGGACTGGATGGTCATCACCCTTCATGTTGATGTTCTTCTGCCACTTACAGAAGCTGGAGAGACTGTTGTCTGCATGATGGGTGATCTTCAAATGCTCCTGACAAACAAAACAACAAATGTGAAGTTACTCGTCTACTAAACACATTTACAGCCGAACAAACAGCAGCTTGTTTTGTGCGGCGTTAAGTAAATGATAAAGCAAAGAGACGCATCAAAAATGTTTGGAGTCTCAATAAATAAAACATATAATTAATTGTGTATGAATGTAATTTTACACAGATAATATTTAGACTGATTAGTGATTTTATGTGGTGGAAGAATTATTCTTCACTATTTTTATAAACTATTTATTGAACATTGAGATATTTAATACTTTGGCTGTTCCTGCCTGAGGTGTTTTATTGCTTCGTTTTGTTCTGGGATGAAAGACACATTTCTGTGTCTCTCACATCCCGTGTGCTGCAGTTACACGTGTCAGAACGTCAGGTGTGTGTTTGTACAGCATCAGTTCATCTCCTCACCTCGTCCTTCTCCAGCAGAATGAGACGCACGACTACAACGTTGATGGCATTTCCGATGCTGGCGTCCCTGAAGAGACCTGCAACCTATAAAACACACACACACACACACACACACACACACAGTGCGTGAAACAACAAACAACATCTACAGATTTCATTTGAGCCAAATAAAATCCTAACTAGGGAAATTTCGGTTTCTTTGTTTTTCTTTATTATGTCAACAGGAACAATTTACAGTAAGTTTGTATTTATTTAGAATAGTTAATGCATTATCTAAAACAAACTACCTCTCATTTTATATAACCAGATGAACTGATTCTTTGAAAAGACTCAAAAGAACGATTCAGTTACATGAGAAAGTTATGACAGAACTGTCAGTTTGGGTTTAGTCTTAAACTTAATCTTAAGACATTAGTGATCACTTAATCTTAGACATTAGTGATCATTCATTGGACGAGAACGTAAGGTCACTTACACAGAAGTACAGCACAAGCGTCAATGATACTGATTGATGTACTAAAGTGTCCTACAAGAGCAACTTTCTGCCGCTGATGTATTTATAAGCTCCTCGTGAAGTGAGGAAAGATCGGAGATGTGATGAGACGTTTCTTTGCGCTTCTCTGAAACTCATTATCAAGTCTTTCAGTGAATAAATGAAGCACCTTTGATAAACCTCCGCCCTGTTAAAAAGCAGCCACCTCTGTCCATATCAATTAGGTCTCTGGCACACTCAGAAGTGTCTTATAATAGCACATCTGTGTTCATAACAAGACCTCTGTAACACCCAAACTTACACTGAATGTTCTAGAAAACAACAGAGAAATCTGCAAACACCTTTAGACAGCTCACAGATGCAGTCGCTGTAGTCCTTTCAACTGGACAGTAACATTCAGGAGCTCAACACTGAGAAATTAGGACGTCTCAAATAACTTGCTTGAGGCACAAACAATTTCTGTTCTCCACTGATCAACACAATTGTGAACCAAAGGCTATAATCACCTAACAACAGTGAGGTCTGCTGTAAATGTCTTCCACTCTCTTTGTACTCACGTTGATGAAAGGCCCTGAAGATCCATCAAACTGACAAGTGTTGAAGACATGCGGGAGCTTCTCCAGGAGAATCTCATTAACTAGATCAAAGATCCTCAGACTGAAGAATATTACATGAGCTGGACCAGAGATTACACTCAACAAAAAAAACGCTGCTTCACGATGCCACAGGAGAACCACTTTTGGCTGTGTGGTTCCATAAAGAACCTTTAACATCCGTAGAACCTTGCCTTTCTAAGAAAGCACTGGTTCTTTTAAGAACCTTTGACTGAAAATGGTTCTTCTAGGGCACCACTGTGAAGAACCTTTTAAGAAAGTTTTTTAAGCGTGTAGATGGAACGCAGCCAGCAGGTGTTCAGCGCACATGAGAACTCATTCAGTACTGTTTAAAAGCGTCACAGGAGACACTGAGACAATAAACCCCCAAAAAAACATAAACATCTCTGAACAAAGATCTCTGATTTCCCAACACAGAACACAAACTGGAGAAACCAAAGGTTTAAATCAAAGCCTGCTCAGCAACACATGAAATTACAACAGCAGCAATGAGAACTGTGCATTAACTGTGCATTAACTGTGCATTAATCTTGTGCATTTACTCTGAATGTGTGCTTATCCTGTAGGGCAGTAAAAGAGTCTCACAGAACAAGCTGCCCGGGAGAAAACTGAAGATAATGGAATGTTTCCCCTTTACAGAATGTGCCTCAATGCCAACCAAGTGTCTGTAATGGAAAACCTTTTTCCGGAGGGCTTTTCTTCCGCATGCTTCTTAAATACAGCAGGCAGACAAAGCAGCCAGAGTCTATTTTGGAAAATATACCTAACAGAGCGAAGCGAAGTCTGCTGACACGGATCCAGCTGAGGGGAAACTAACAGAATGTGTTCTGCCTAAAGGCACATGTAGCTACTGCAGGAGAAGAGAGTCAGTGAGGGGGAAACCAGAATTATGTGAAACAAAACATGAGTTAAGCAATGAAAAGGAAAGGAGGAAAGGAGGAAAGGAAAGGAAGGAAGAAAGAAAGAAAGAAAGAAAGAAAGAAGGAAGGAAGGAAGAAAGGAAAAGAAGGAAGGAAGAAAGCGATTAAGAGAGAAAGAGAAAGAAAGAATCGTGACACTCTGATTTCTTTAGGTGTTTCTGACAACATAAAGAGACTAATCATGTAATCATCTCTAATAATCAACAATTACAGAACAAACAAACACGTACGTTACAACAAACTCTATCTGTACACATAAGAGGTTTGATCAAATCCCTGACATTAGCCACAGTGACAAACATGCCTAATAATTCATGAACACGACTGATACTTACAATATTCATGACCGAGAGCACATAGTTCACGACTCCTTTGGTACCGTGGTACTCCACCATCTTAGGATCGGCCACCACCAGAGTCTCCACCCATTTCTCAGTGCTTACGGAACGCTGTCTGATCCGCCTGCGCCGCTGTCGTCTTTCCCAGCGTTCCCGTCGCCTCTCCACCTGCTCCGCACCTCCCCGAGGATCTGAACAGGGCCAAACATTACATAACCAAACATCTGGATGCTGTGAAGGATCTACTGTTTGAAACACATCATCTGGCCTCAGTTATTTAGCCCTGTTGACTTCCGCACCCCTGAGACTGACCTTTGACCCCACAGGTCCCGTTGGCTGTGTGCTCCCCAAACAGAGGCCGCACCAGCTGCTGTTCTGATTGGCTGGCGTGTCTCTTATAGACTGCATGGGCCTGTGGTTCGGGGTTATCTGATGCCGATTCTAAAGGACTGATTAAAAATTCCTCTCCAGAGAGTTTAAACAGCCCAGTCTGCAGAGAACAAAAAGGGCTGGATGTTATATCTAGACTTTAAGTGCACTGACTCAAGAGAATCGAGCATAATTATGCATAATATAACAGAAGCAGGATGATCTAATTGCACAGAATCAAGTGAGTTTAATCAACAACACTTCATGAGACCGGAAAAAAGTCGCCGATTTATAATAATGTTTTTTAAACTCTTCTGTTGTGACCCCAGATGAACTAGAGGTTTCTATCAACTAGATTTTAGTTATGCTGTTTTAATCTTGTGTTTGAAGCATATTTCTAGAGCCGGCTCAGACTGAGACACACGAGAGCAATGGAAAACATGAGCAGTGCTCGCAGCTCTGCAGCTCTACTGGCAGGACATGAATGACATCAATTGCGCAAACATCACGAGATCACATGTACTGATCAAATGTAAATCTTGACGGCACTGTAAGTCGCTTGACATAAATGCATAAATGTAAATGATGTAATTCTACAGGAACTGTAAAGTGACGAGTACAGTAAGAAAACTTCTTACTGTAAGGACTCACCAAGCCATTGCAAGTGCTCACAGACGCCTGACCCCTCTTCAGTGCACTGCTCCACACATCTCCCAAAAAGTAACAGAGAGCAGAAGCGTGACCCTGCAGTGCAGAGCCCTGAAGACCGCCGTATCTGCGCTCCGTGAGGAAGCCAGGCGCCAGCAGATGACGGTTGAGTGTGAGGTTAAAGTTCAGATCCTGTCCATCATACTGGAGATGGTAGAAGACCCGGACCGGGCGTTCTGGGGCTGTCGCTCTCCTCTGAACACGACTTACGCGGTGAGACACGCGATTGGACAAGAAATGTCCCGCTGAATCCACTCTGATTGGATGAACTACTTCATAGTTTGAGAGTCCATCAAGAGAACGTTCTGGAAAAACAACAAGGTAATATTCATTTTTAACAAACAGAATGTGACACTCCAGCTTATTAATTATTTTTTATATTACAGGTTTTTTTTATAAATATTCTGACCCTTTCTATATAATTTTTTTATATATTTACTAGGGCTGCAGAATACATTGAAATGATCGAAATATCACAATACGCATATCGCAATGATTTACAGTAACTAGATGATTTTAATACTGTATGAAGTTCTGCATGAGTGTCTGCATGAGGGCATGCGTGTGCCCTGATGTATAAAAGATGATCAACGAGATGTGACACTCTCATAGTAAACTAATCTGAGAAAATGAGTCACCCGGGAAACCTGCAGCAACGGCGCATTAGCGCTTGTTAACAACGACACACAGCTGCTTTCTTTCAGAAGCTGTAGTGATGCTTTCTTTTCCCTGAAGGACAATGTTGGTATATCATCTTCCTGTTTCCAAATGTATTAAATATCATACAGATTTTGGTAACTTATTGCATTATCGTATCAAATATCGCATTGTTTAGCAAGTCATCGCATTTTTCTTGGCTGTCATGCAGCTCTATTATTCACACTGATAATGTTTCAGTGCAGCGAACCGACAGCTGCTGTGAGCGGATCAGTGGGTCACTGAGTTCAGAACCAAATCTGACTAATTAGTAAACAAATCATTCAGGTTGCCCTGTGAGCTGACTTACCCGATTCATTAAAAGCATCCAAGCCAAATGAATCATTCATTCACACGCTGAACAATGCTGCTTCTCTCCTGAGAAGAGCCGAGGTAGATTTTTAGGCCTCACATAAAGCTATTACACTTGAGCTTCAAAAGATACGTGTCTGAACATGTTAATAATTTGACTTTCTTTATATCACTGTACACAGATGTAATCCTCCTCTGAATCGAATCCAGACCTCTGTTCCAGACGTGCACATGCCACTCCTGTTCCATGTGGAACAAATAAATAATGCAAGAAAATCAATTAATTATCATGAAAACAACAGGCTGTGGTCTCTCATTCTGTAGGAACAATACAGCAGAATATTGCTTCGATCCCTCAGAGACACGTGCATTTTTATGATGCATTCACTCCAT
>JAZGTJ010001733.1:0-50921 GCA_036877575.1 Botia almorhae | reverse complement strand
GCCTGAAAAAAGCACAAATGTCAGAGCATGTCAAAACTTCTCCAGGGCTCCAAAACACCCTCGGACCCAGAGGGTTAAAATACCTTAGCCTTACTAGTAAAAATTTTTTTAACTAAAAGTGACAACACGTAAAAAAAAATAAAGGTCAAGATGATCATAATGTTTATTTACCCTTTGGTCCATTTTGGCAAATCCTCGTGTGTAGCCTCGTTGTACCTGTTGCAATGGTCTCAACAAGACTCGCTTTCACCACCTGCTGGTGAAGCGGAAAGCAACAGGCGTCAATTTTGTTTCGATGCTCAATTGCTCTTCCTGCCATACCCGGATGTGTAGCGTCGAATTGCTTTGAAAAAAATATGCACCGAAATTATTAACATTGAAAATTTTACAAATGAAATTTTATGTTTTCACTTAAAAAATTCACAGCTTAAATATCCTCCCATGTTGAATTGCACAACCTTAAAATGCAAGCACTGTTAATACGATGCATTTTATTTCAGTTAGTGCTATACAGCACCCTGTTTTGCTTCAAAAACTTTTGTCAGTAATTTACTTCCATAATACACCCACTTTCTTGACAAATAAGGAGGCGGACATGATTTTTACTTTATAGTCCATGCTGTCGGATCTCATCAGGCAGAATTCATCTTTGGCTCCGATAAATCGTATTTTAACATTTAACAGTTTAACCATTTAACAGTTTATTTTTTAAATAAAATATCGCTGTAGATAGGCGCCAACAACTCCACAACCTTGCTGTTGTTTGTGTAGGTCGATCTCTTCAGCAGCCCACTGTTTCTGTCTACAGGGTCACTGACGTCCATGTGGCCGGCAGTATCTTTGTAAAACAACCCCGACTGTTTTTGTAAAACAAGAACAGTCTCCAGAGTGTCTTTAACGAGGCTCTCTATGATACATTAATAGAAGGACATGCTCGAGCTCTGGGAAATCAAGCGGTCTCTGAGGCTCACATCGACTTAATTAATTATATTAATTAATAATTAATAATTAATTAATAATTCGTAATTAATTAGACCGACGGGAGCGGGGGAGCGCCGTTAGCCTTTGTGATTTTAAGTCGGAGAAAGAGTAATGTGTTATTTAGATCTAAGTAATCTTCGCCCGTACCACTGATAAAAAACTCCAAAGGTGCTGTGTCCGATATAGCCGATAAAGGTGGAACATCTAAATAAATGTTTTTCTCAAGAGAGGTCTGAGTCAGCAGCACTGTGAACAAGTTACGCACTCCTCTGACATATCGGGCAATAATGATGTGTTAAAATTGCAATCAAAAAGATTGTTTAAAAATTCCTTTCCACAATCCGTCTGCAATTTCTGTGAACATCGCCCTTCATTGAGTATGGATTCAAACGCCTTAGTAACTTCCGGACTCTTATTCTTTAGCAATCATGTCCACGCGTACTTGCTATATTAGCAGAAAATATCACACAATAAAGCCCGTACAATTTTACACATTCTCCAGCCAAAACATAAAATTCATGCAAGTCCTAACGTCTCGCCCCTCGGTCTTATCCAAATCTTCAGACACAACATCCAAAAGTTTTCTGACTCTCGCACAGATTGATTTACCCCTGCTAATAAAATAGTTATTTGCATCGTCCCACCCAGGCAGTTCTTTAATAAATGATATTTTTTCCATGAGATTTGTTACACGTCTGCTCTATGCGGTACAATTGGTTTTTGAATCTGTTGAGCCTTGATTACAGCGTACATCAAGCCGGTCATCTGTCCTCTATAATGGTGTTTAAATACGGGGTCTATGAGGTTTTTACGGCTGCAGGTACACCCCATTTCACTACCATCAGGCATTGTGTTCGTCTGTGTAGATGTGCCAGAGAGACGTCGCGTCTACGACCACCTTCTCATGCTCGGCGTCCTAAAGTTTCTCTCTGATTTCTCATAAGTTAGGACTGATATACGGTTCGTCTCTTAATTTGTGGAGAATAGCCCCAACGGTTCCTTGAATCCTCCGAGGCTCACTCTTCAACCCGACGTGTTGTAGGGCGTACGCTATGGCGGTTTGGAGTATGGGTTTACACAGATTGCTTCTAATCTCGTCAAAATGGGCATCGTAAAAGTATAAAGGCGAATCAAATAGACACAAATATTGCAACTGACTAGGGTGATCTAGTCCCAGGCAGTCCTCCTTGAGATTTTCCCTGATAAGGTATTGCAGAAGCGAGACTATGACTCCTTTAATGATTTTGAATCCAACATCGGTGAAGCGTCCATCTGCGGCGTCAAACCCTGTATGAGTATCGTCGCTGGTGTTAGCTAAGATTGTTGCGTCTGAGCTTCGCAGGTTGCGCATTTTCGTCCTGAGCAGGATTTCCAGTTGTCTGCCTACAGTTTAATCTGCGCAGAAACAATTAAAAAAAAACTGTGATGTGCCCTGTGCAGTGGGTGGGTTGGGATATAGGGCGGGCAAAGCTGTTAGTTCACCTCAGGGACTCGCTTGGAGGTAGAAGTAGAGTCTGCTCTGTAAGGTGGGTGGGTGGAGAAACAGGGCAGGCCCTAGATTTTTTACATCAATTGTAAAAATTGTACGATCTAAATGTAAGCACCTTGTAGTTGTCACACACATTGGGGTGAATGCTACAATTCATCACATGATCAAGACCCCCCACATTGGGGGTATTGCATCTGGATGTATAATTCAACTTGCAGGAGAAACCCACTACACTCAGCCGCCTCACCCGTGAATGTTGCAGGCATGACCATGGGACATCCTGAGGCAGATGACGGCGTTGGTTTTAAAACCGCTTGAATGGCATTCAAGCAGGGCGATCCAGGTGGTTCCGATGGAACTCCAGCAGTAAGTCGAGTACATCATCTCGGGATACCCAGGATCGTTCTTCTGGACCAAACCCCTCCCAGTCAATGAGATATTCCAGGTGGCCTCGTCGACGTCATGAATCCAGGACCTCGTGAACCGTGTATTTGGAAGGTTGATCCAGGATTTCCAGAGGAGGAGGCTCAGCTTCAGCTCCGGGGGTGTCTGTGGCAGAAGAAGAGAATGGTTTAAGAAGAGAGACGTGAAAAGTGGGGTGGATGCGGTACCTGGGTGGGAGCTGAAGCTGGAATGTCACGTCGTTGATCCGCCTCAGGATACTGAATGGACCTATGTAGCGGGGACTCCGATTGCGGCAGAGCAGTCAAAGGCGTATGTCGCGGGTGGAGAGCCACACTTTATCCCCGAGCTGGTACAGGGGTGCAGCTTTTCTTCTAGCATCGGCGAACCTCTTATGTCGACGAACTGCTCGCTGGAGATAATGGTGGGCTGAGTCCCACACTCTCTCGCTATTTTAAAACCTGTGGTCAACAGCTGGAACATCCGAGGGTTCCTCCGTCAAGGGGAACATTGGAGGCTGATAGCCGAGTAAGCACTGGAAGGATGTCAGGCCGGTGGTATCTTGACGGAGGGAGTTCTGGGTGTACCCGGCCCACGGGAGGAATCTGCTCCAGCTGTGTTGGTCCTCGGAACAGTATGACCAGAGATAATAAAAATGATAACCAGAGGAGAGGTTAACAGAGACACGAAGTTGTTTGAAGAAAGCTTTCCATACGTGGGAGATGAATTGGGGACCCAGGTGTGACACAATCTCCTCCGGGAGACCGAAATTCCGAAAGATCTGGTGGAACAGGAGTTCTCTAGTCTCCAGCGCGGTGGGTAATCCCTTTAGGGGAACAAATTTGCAGGACTTAGAGAATGGGTCAACAATAACTAAGACACAGGTGTTACCTTCCGAGTCTGGGAGATCCGTGACAAAGTCCACTCCTATGTGGGACCAGGGTCTCTGAGGGATGGGTAGTGGTACCAATTTTCCTGTGGGTAATTGACGGGGAGAGTTAGACATGGCGCAGACTGAGCAGCTTTGGACGTACCTGCTGGTATCCCAGTGCATACTGGGCCACCAGTAACAAGGTTGAAGGAGCGAGAGGGTCCATCTGCTGCCTGGGTGTCCAGAGTCCGGAGATTGGTGAACTGTGTTCAGAAGGGTTGGACGTTGGGAGCGGGGTACGTAGATCTTCCCTTCTGGACACTCCGGTGGAGCTGGCTTCTGAAGAGTGGCCTGTTGGATCTCCCGGTCTAAGTCCCAAATGAAGGGGCTGACAGTCAGGTCTGACAGAAGGATAGGCTCGGAGGGGTTATCGCTGGAAAACTGACGAGAGAGGGTGTCTGCTGTGACCTTTTTTGAATCTTGTAAAGAAGAGGGCCCAGCAGCCCTGTCTGGGATTTAGACGCTTGGCTTCACGTAAGTATTGGAGGTTTTTGTGTTGGTGATTATGGTGAACGGATGAGTTGCTCCTTCCAGCCAGTGGCACCCCTCCTCCAGGGCCAACTTGATGGCCAGAAGTTCCCGATTGCCTACATTGTAATTGAGCTCCGCCAGAGACAGCTTACGGGAAAAAAATGCACAGGGATGGAGGAGAGACAACTCGCCGAACCGCTTGAGATCGCACCGCTCCGACTCCCACGGAGGAGGCATCTACCTCCACTGTGAAGGGCTGTTCAGGATCTAGATGGTTAAATAATGGAGCGGTGCTAAAGGTGGCCTTAAGTTGTTGAAAGGTTCGTGGGCTGAGGGGTTCCAGGTGAGCTGTTTAGGCTTACCCCTCAGGAGGGAGGTTAACGGAGCCGTGATGGAGCTGTAGTTCTTGATGAATCTGTGTTACCAATTGGAAAAACCCAGAAAATGTTGGAGTTCTTTAATACTGCAGGGTTGAGGCCATTTCAGAATTGCTTTAACTTTACCCTGGTCCATTTGCACACCCTCGGCACTGATGATATAACCCAGGAACTGAACTGATAGACGATGGAATTTGCACTTCTCTAGTTTTACAGACGGTACTCGCAGAGTTTTAGGAGGATCTGCTGGATGTGCTGGCGATGTTCGGCCTGGTTCCGGGAGTAGACCAAGATGTTGTCAATGTAGACCACCACAAAGCGGTGAAGAAACTCCCGGAACACCTCGTTCATAAACGTTTGGAAGACGGAGGGACTAATTGACAAACCATATGGCATTACCAGATATTCATAATGTCCTAAGGGGGTAATAAAGGCCGTCTTCCACTCGTCTCCGGCACAAATGCAAACAAGGTTATAAGTACTCCGCAGGTTCAGCTTTGTGAATATCCTGGCTCCACGAAGCTCTTCGAGGGTGGCCGGGACCAGGGGAAGAGGGTAGTGTTGTTGAATGATTTGAGAGTTGAGTTGACGGTAGTCAATGCAGGGACATAACCCTCCATCCTTCTTGCCCACGAAGAAGAAACTTGAAGCGGCCGGCGAGGTGGAATGGACGGAAAATCAGCTTGTTTACTGAACATGTCCTGGAACGCCATATACTCCACTGGGATTTCAGCAGGGACCTCGGGTTCTGGACTTTCAACCTGGGTGGATGCCAACGGAACAGGAAAGGTATGTAGTCGGGGCAGGTTGGACAAACAGTGATCCTGACATTGTTTACTCCAGCGAACAATGTCACAAGGGTCCCAGAGTTCTGGAAGGTGTAGTTGTAACCAAGGGCGTCCCAGGATTAGGCTCACGGTGGAATCCTCCAGTACCAGGAAGCGGATTTCCTTGGTGTGAAACAGTCCAACTTGAAGGGTGGTGTAGGGTGACGAATTACGAATTCTCCTAGGCCCCAGTGGTTTTCCCTGGATAGTCTTAACATTGTATTCCTGATACACTGACGTTGGCGGGAGTGGTTAAGCTGCTTTAAGCCTTCCTGGGAAATGAAGTTTCCTGAGGAGCCTGAATCGACTAGGGCAGAAACAGATAATGAGCGTTCACCAGTATGGAGTGTTACGGGTAGCAAGGTAAGCTGTGAGGTATTGAATTCAAATTGAATAGTACTCACCACTGGGCGTGGGGGCCTGACGGGACAGTTTCGAATGAGATGACCTTGCTATGTTGTCGCCTTTTCATTTACGGTTGGTGTTTGTGTTCATTATTGTCTGTTTCATTAAATACCGCTTATTATACAAAAACTAAATAAAACATTTTTGCCACCCTTTGCCAACCAAACGACTAACAAATATTATATTTTACAGATTAAAGATGAAACTAACACTAAAAAAATTATTCTTAACAACCCCTGAGACACAGACAAAAATATAGTAATGCAAAACAAAACCTTAAAGATAATTATCTTTGAAAACCCATCTGTCTGGCATCTGATTTGCCACCACTCTGCCCCTAAACAAGGCACCTGAACTCACGGTGCCTCAAGATGCTTGCCATTGGATTATATTTTTTCCTATCTCCGGTGTAGTGCCCTGAGCGGGATTTCCAGTTGTCTGCCTAAAGTTTAATCTGTGCAGAAACTGTTTTTAAAAAAAAATGTGATGTGCCCTGTGCAGTGGGTGTGTTGGGATATAGGGTGGGCAGAGCTGTTAGTTCACCTCAGGGACTCACTTGGAGGTAGACTTAGGGTCTGCACTGTAAGGTGGGTGGGTTGGGGAACAGGGCAGGCCCTAGATTTTTAACATCAAATATAAATAATCTTAAAATCTAATTGTAAGCACCTTGTAGTAATATATAACAATTATAAATTTGGTTTCAGTGGTTATTAATTAATGTGTTTTTGAGATCAGAGACTATTGCTCAACACCTAAATTCAAGTAAAAACAGATGTAATATAGAAAACAAAAAACATTTTTGCCACCCTTTGCCAAGGAAAACACATCAAGGAAACCTGATCCTCAGCACCTGATCCCTGAAGGGCATGTTGGGAACCTTGGGCACGTAGCCGGGCCTGGGTCTCAAGATAACGTGAGAGTAGGCAGGCTCGAACTCTGTGCATGACTCACTGACCAACAGTGCCAGCAGGTCCGGCGCAGAGCCGGCGCAGAGCCAAGAGCACTGCCATTAACTCAAGGTAATTTATGTGCCACAGGGGCCGAGATCCTGCCCAGGAACCCGAAGCTGCCTGCCCGTGGCATACGGCGCCCCAGCCTGTCTTGGAGGCATCCGTTGTCACAACAACGTGCCCGGACACTTTTTCTAAACACACCAGCCTGTAGAAAGGCAAGGTCTGACCAAGGGCTGAAGGTTTGTTGGCCCGAAAACCGAAACGAAAACCGCTGGAAATTGCCGTCTAACACCGCAGAACGCTGGCGAAATGCTGGTGAACCCAACGAAAGTGCGGAGCGAATGCGATAGCAAACACTCGGCTCCAAAGCAAGAATCTAAATGAAAGCGAGCATGGCCGGCTTTATATACCCACTTCCGGGTGGGCGTGACCCGGCGCGCAGTTCTCTTGCCCAATGCTTATTGGCTCATTCCTCTCGGGCCGATGCTCATTGGCGCGTTTTTTTTCTATGCGAAGGTGATAGGGCTCTCAAGCAAGACCCCATATGTCAGTCTGTTGACAAAACGTCGAACAAGACTGACTGAAAGGGAACCAAAATAATTTTTGCCACCAGTTGCCAACAAAACAACTAACAAATATTATTTTTCAAAGATCAAAGCTGAAACTAACACTAATCAAAAAATTATTCTTAACAACCTCTGAGAAACAGACAATAATATAGTAATGCAAAACAAATCCTTAAAGATAATTATCTTTGAAAACCAATCTGTCTGGCATATGATTTTCCCTCACTCCGCCCTTAACAAGGCACCTGACATCTCAACGTGCTTGGCATTGGATTATATTTGTTCCTAACTCTGGTTTAGCACCCTGTGCGGGATTGCCAGTTGTCTACCTACAGTTTAATCTGTGAAAAAACTGTGATGTACCCTGTGCAGTGGGTGTGTTGGGATATAGCGTGGGCAGAGCTGTTAGTTCACCTTAGGGACTCACTTGGAGGTAGAAGTAGGGTCTGCACTGTAAGGTGGGTGGGTTGGGAAACAGGGCAGGCCCTAGATTTTTTAACATCAATTGTAAAAAATCGTAAAATCTAATTGTAAGCACCTTGTAGTAATATATCACAGCTATTAATTTGATTACAAATTTTAATTTGTTAATATGTTCTTGAGATCAGAAACTATAGCTCTACAGATAAATTCATAAAGTATAATATCAATCAATAACAATATCAAACAATATCAAAATCAATAAAGTAAAAGCAGATGCAGAATAGATAGAAAATAATATAAAAATAATATTTGCCACCAGTTGCCAAAAAAACGACTAACAAATATTATTTCTCAAACATCAAATAACACTTATTAAAAATAATTCTTAACAACCCCTGAGAATCAGACAATAATATAATAATGCAATCAAATCTCCAAAGATAATTATCTTTGGAAACTTCTTGGTTATGTATGTAACCCTCGCATCCTGAAGCTTTTTTCAAAGGTGTTGGGTGTTGCTCGGCCTGCAGCTCTGCAAATGTTTGCTAGATAGGTGCCATGTGCCAACACCCAGGTGGAGGCAACACTCCTAGTTGAGTGAGCCCTTACTCCGAGTGGGCACGGCATGCCTTGGGAGTGGGACGCCAAGGCGATGACATCCACTATCCAGTGGGCCAACCTCTGTTTGGAGAGGACCTTTCCCTTCTTCCACCCTCTGAAGCAGACACAGAGCTGATCAGAGCTTCTAAAGCTCTGAGTACGGTCCACGTAAATGCGCAAGGTGTGAACGGGACACAGCAAGGATAGGGCTGGGTCTGCCTCCTCCGTGGGCAGCGCTTGCAGGCTCAACACCTGGTCTTTGAAAGGCATGGTTGGAACCTTGGGCATGTAGCCAGGCCTGGGCCTCAAGATAATGTGAGAGTAGGCAGGCCCAAACTCTAGGCACGAATTACCGACTGACAATGCCTGCAGGTCCCCCACCTTCTTGATAGAGCATGGTCAGGAGTGCTGTTTTGAGAGACAGACTCTTCAGCTCGACTGACTCAAGTGGCTTGAAAGGGACTCTCCATAGCACCGAGAGGACTACAGAAAGATCCCAAGAGGGAAAGAGGGGCAGCCCCAGGGGGTTCAGTCTCCGGGCACCCCGTAGGAACCTGATGACCAGCTCATCCTAAATACTTACCTTTTACTGCTTGATGATGGTACACCCTCATCCATGTACACTCTCAGGATGGAAGGGGACAACCTCCGCTCCAACCCTTCCTGCAGAAAGGAAAGCACTGAATTGATCAGGCGTTTGGGTGTTTAGTCCAGCAGACTGGGGAGCAGCAGAGAGGGGTCGACCTCCCGAGAAGAGAGAGAGCCGTGACCGCAGCGTCGAAATAGGCATGCTCACAATGAGAGCATGACCCAACCGCGAAGGCTGTCTCAGCATGCTTTTTGCCCAGGCATGTGACACAGCGATCATGGCCACCAGATGAGGTCAGGAAATTACCGCAGCCAGAAAGGCACGGACGGAAAGACATCTTTAAAAAGATGCACGCCGTCCATAGAGCTCTTTAGGGAAATTTGCTACTTAAGGAAATTCGCTCTTTTATAACACCTGGTCTGCCGAAGCATGCAGGGAACTGCTGAAAAAGCCATCCAGATTGCGGCAGAACACCGGCGAATGCTGGCGAATGCCGTAGAAGAGTGCGGAGTGAATGCGAAGCGCACACACTCTGCTCTGAAGCAAGAACCTAAATGAAGTGAGCTGTGGCCGGCTTTATATACCCGCTTCCATGTAGGTGTGACTCAGCCCACAACTCTCTTGCCCAATGCTTATTGGCTCTTTCCTCTCAGGCCAATGTTCATTGGTGTGTTTTTTGTGATAGGGCTCTCGAGCAAGACCACATATGTCAGTTCGTTGACATAACGTTGAACATGACTGACTGGAATGCCGTGCTTGCCTGGGCAGCTATGGCCATTGGACTAGAGTGGAATCCTTCACCCAGTCCAGAGTGTTCGCGGCTGCATGATTGGTTCCTGGGAGCCACTCGAGAAGCCTTTTCCCGCCCTGCCACCCGAGTGCATTTCTTCCCGGAGTTGCAAATAGAGGTTCAAAAAGACAGAGGTTCATAAGTCGTGGAAGGCACCTTTTTCTGCCCGAAGCCACTTCTCCACTCTCACTACCCTTGATGGGGGGCTGCCAAGGGGTATGCAGAAATCCCTCATGTGAGCGCGCAGTTGCGGTGCACCTGTGCCTGCAAAATGCCGCCACCTGGAGGGATCGTCCGCGTCTCCCATCCAGAGCCTGTATAACCACGGCAGCACTCTGCATGCCATGGCCATCCTGCAGGTTCACCAGGTCAAGGCACTTAAGCAGCTCCTCAAGAGTACTGAAGTACGAAATAGAGCCTGTCCCTTCAGCCAAGATAAAGTCTGCGTTCTACAGCCCGTACTTCATTGTGCCCAAGACAGGAAGTGAGCTGCGGCCAATCTTGGACCTGCATGTCTTGAATCGGTCCCTGCACAAGCTCTGGTCTCTGCCTTTCTACTGGCCGGAGTGCCCTTAGAACAAGTAACAAGTCTCCAGGCATGTTGTTGTGACAACATATGCCTCCAAGACGGACTGGGGCCCCGTATGCCACGGGCAGGCAGCTTCAAACTCTTGCACAGGATCTCTGCGCCTGTGGCACATCAATTGCCTCGAGTTGATGGCAGTGCTCTTGGCTCTGCGCCGGTTTCTTTCGTTGCTGCAGGGCAGGCACGTGTTAGTTCATCCGGACAACAAAGCGACTGTGGTGTATATCAATTGCCAAGGCGGGTTACACTCACGTCGCATGTCTCAACTCGCCCGCCGTCTCCTACTCTGGAGTCAGGAGCTCAGGTCGCTTTGCACCACCTACATTCCGGGCGAGCTCAACCATGCGGCCGATGCGCTCTTATGGCAGCTGCCTGGCCCAGGAGAGTGGTGACTCCATCCCCAGGCGCTCCAGCTGATCTGGAGTCAATTCAGGGTGGACCATTTGGACCTGGTTCTCGGACCTGCCGCTCCTTGTGATGGCCCCTTCCTGGAAGATTTCCCTGAGGAAGGACCTTCTTTCTCAGGGATGGGGTACTATCTGGCACCTGCACCCCGGTCTTTGGAACCTCCATGCGTGGTTCGTGGACGGGACACAGAGACCCTGAGTGACCTGCCCCCGGGTGTGGTGGATACTATCACTCAGACGAGGGCTCCTTCCACCAGGCATGCATACGCCCTGAAGTATAGCCTCCTCACTGACTGGTGTTATTCCCGTGGAGAAGACCCCTACAATTGCCCCATCAGCTCAATGCTTTCCTTGCTGCAGGAAGGGCTGGAACGGAGGTTGTCTCCTTCCGCCCTGAGGGTGTCTGTGGGCATCATCTGAACCACCCCGAGGCCGCCCCCGTCTCCCTCCTGGGATCTTTCCATAGTCCTCCTGGGACTATGGGGAGCCGCTGTTGAGCCGCTGAGTCAGTCGAGCCAAAGAGTCTGTCTCTCAAGACAGCTCTCCTGACCACGCTCGCCTCTATCAAGAGGGTTGGGGACCTGCAGGCATTTTAAGTCAGTCATTCGTGCCTAGAGTTCGGGCCACCTACTCTCACGCCTGAGCCCCAACGAATTGACTCGGGTCTGGTCTCCCCCGCAATTTTTAACAGTGCTCTAAAGGGAAAAAACAAGTGAATTTCAAATATTTTGGACAGAGAATTAAAGCCAACACATACCTTGATCCGTGCGCTGCTGGTCCTCTGCCAGAGACCCCATCACCAGGATCCCCGCAAGAGACCCCGGTGGCAGGGGTGCAGCCAGCACACACCCCCACCGTGAGCCCCTTCTGATGGCCAGCTTCAAAGTCCCCAGCATTGGATGGCCACAAGTCTGACTGAGCCCCAACGAATTGACTCAGGTCTGGTCTCTGCCGCAATATTTAACAGTGCTCTAAAGGAAAAAAACAAAAAGTGAATTTTACATATTTTGGATAGAGAATCAAAGCCAACACATCCCTTGCTCTGGGCGCCGCTGGTCCTGCTGCCTTAGCAGCCAGTCCTCTGCCAGAGACCCCATCACCGAAATCCCTGCAGGAGATAGCTGAGGAAGGGGCAGCCAACTGTTGATAGAGACGGGTGTAGCAGGAGCGTCATCCCCATAAAGGTTGGCACTCTACTCATAACAAACTCCACTCCTTGTCAGCGCACACCCGCTACTGTTGAGCCACCTTTGGAGGCCAGCTCCTGAGTCCCCAGCATTGGATGGCCACCAATCCACCCGAGCTCCCACGAGGGTACTAGTGTCTGCTCTCCACCACATTGTTTAACAGTGCTTCAAAAGGAGAAAACACAAAAAGTTACGTTTAAATGTTTTGGATAGAGAAACAAAGCCAACACATACCTTGCTCTGTGCACCGCTGGTCCTGCTGCTGTGGCAGCCGGTCCTCTGCCAGAGACCCCATCACCAAGATCCCCGCAAGAGACCCCTTTGGCAGGGGTGTGGCCAGCACACACCCCTACCGTAAGCCTCCTCTAATGGCCAGCTTCAAAGTCCCCAGCATTGGATGGACACCAATCCGCCTAAGCCCCCATGAATGGACTCGGGTCTGGTCTCTGCCGCAATATTTAACAGTGCTCTAAAGGGAAAAAACAAAGTGAATTTCAAATATGTTGGATAGAGAATTAAAGCCAACACATACCTTGATCCGTGCGCTGCTGGTCCTGCTGCCGCGGCGGCTGGTCTTCTACCAGAGGCCCCATCACCGGGATCCCCGCAGGAGACCCTGTTGACATGGGTGTGGCTAGCACACACACCCACCGTGATCCTCCTGTAAAGGTCAGCTTCAGAGTCCCCAAAATTTCATCCTCTGTTGCACACCAGCTCTGTATTAACCCTTTCGCACGTACGATCACACCGGTGTGATTAGAACGTTCAGTGGTCACGTGATCATCTGCTGAATTCAAACTGTGTTCAAACCTGCAATGGCGGTAAACGAGAGAACGAGTCTCTCAGCGCATATTATGTTTCATGGTTGTTAGCGTTTTCAGCCATGTAATGGTTCAATTTTAATGTCTTTTTTTATTTCTTACATTTCATATTTCATTCATCACAGAAGTAATAGGAAAATATATATCGTTTATACATAACGGAGGCAAGACAAACCTTTCAAACAACGTGCGGTTATGTTTTATTCCTGTCAATCGATTGCGTAGGTAATTATAAAGTTAACTCTATTCCTCTCTTAGTTCGCCAGACACTTTTATGTTATTCAAAAGGGGATGAGCTTTTTTAAATCCAGAAGAGTCTATCTCCCGGACAAATCGCGGTGCCGGTGATAACTTGCCAATCAATCTAACGTGAACATTATAAACGTTTGCACATATTTAACAATCAGAAAATCTTTCATTTAACAATGCATGTAAGTTTTATAAATATTTTGTTTGAAATATACATATTCATATACGTATAAGCTTCAGCGTGCCACTTTGTAATGTCGCGCCACTGTGTAATGTCACGTCACAAGCTTTATGCGTCTCCATAGTAACTGGAACATGATTGATTCCAAAATAACGGTCGCATTAAAATGCCTGGGTGGCTGGCTTTGTCATGTTTTACTAAGCTTATGCATTCAAATTATTTTTTAAATGAATTTTTTTTAAAGAAGGTAGAACACAAAAGCCAACACAAAACTTGCTTTTGTGCACCACTGGGCCAACAGGATTGTTAAACAGTCTTCTGCCAGAGACCTCATCGTCGGGATTCCCGCACAAGACCCTAAAGGAGGGGGCAGCCAACTGTTGACAGAGACGGTTGTGACTAGGGTGTCATCTCCTTAAAGGTTGACACTTCAGGCCCAGCGAGTGCACAACCCCAATCCTAGAGCCACCCTTGGAGGTCAGCTCCTGAGGCATAGCATCGGACGACCACCATCCCGACCAAGCACCAACAAGGGGACTCGGTCAGCTCTCCACTACAATGTTTAACAGTGCTCTAAAGAAAAAAAACAAAAAGTGAATTTCATGTTTTTGATAGAGAATCAAAGCCAACACATACCTTGCTTTGTGCAGCTCTGGGCCTGCTGCCGTGGTAATTATACAAAATGATCAACTATACATAAGTGTTAATCAACAACAGTATAAATAAATCACCCCTTATGTGGCATTGCTACATGTTTTTCCTGTAGTGTAGTTTAATAAATACCCATATGTATTCTTGCTTGATTGTTTATGCATTTAATGCTCATAAATAAGGTCACTTAAACTGTGTTCAATCTTGGTACATGCTCTAAAGTCCTGTTAAAGCAAAGAAGCATTGTTTTAAAAGGCCATGGAAATAACATTTCTTAGATTCAGTAAGATTGGGTATGTACTCAGTGGACGAATGCTTAAGCTGATTATTGTCATCCATCATGCTGATCAGGTGCTACAAATACGTCACAGACATATTTTGGACATATTTTACACAGGAGGAAACCCAGGGAGAACAGGCGTCGCCGCCAGAGAAGGCCCATGGAGAGCGGGCGCCGCTGCCAGATCAGGCCCAGGCAGAGTAAGCGCCACTGGAGCAGACCCAGGGAGAGCGGGTGCTGCCATCGGAGCAGGCCCATGAGGCACCAGAGCAGGCCCAGGAGGCGCCGGAGCAGACCCTGGAGGGGCAGGTACCACCGCCGGGACAGACACACCTGACACTGGGGCAGGCACAGCCGCTGGAACTGATATTGGAGGGGGGCAGACTTTCCCCTTCCCTTCTTCCTCCTTGAATGCATGCTGCACCCTGAGTTCCAGAAAGACACTCCCTTCAGAGAGGCTTTCTGGAGGCTGGCGCTCTGTGTAGGGAGCTCGATGGAGGCAAACCCCAGGCACAGACCCTCCCACCTTGGACTCTCCAAAGGTGGAGAGCCTTTGGGGGAACCCCTTGCCTACTGAGGCTGGTGTAAGATCTTCACCATCTTCCAGTAAGGATGACGAATCAGCTTCACCCTGTCCAGCAAGGGAGGTGGATCGTTGAGGCCCACCAGGTACTAATTGTTGACCAGGACCTCTGTTGATCTTGGTCCTGTCAACCTCCAAGGCGATTCATATAGGGTCCGCTTCCCCTAAGGAGGAAACAAGAGCCTGCCAGCATGCGAGTCGGCAGACACAGAACACCACCACCATCTTCAATCGCTGCAGACAGCGATTTACCCCAAAAACACTTTATTTTAAAATACAGACACAAAAACCCACGAGGGGGCAGAACAGAGAAACAAAACCAGAATGAACAACAGAATACCAAACGGACGACAAAGGACTCTAAACAGAGATTCTCACACATGTGAAATTAACTCAAAACAGAAATCCTGGAAACAACGTAATAATAAACAATATGGAACATCAGAACATTACCAAACATCAGAACAATGCAGCATGGGTAACTCATACGACAAACCGACACAGGACAGCAAAAACAAGGGCATTAAATAGATACAAAACAAGGTGGGAAACAAGAACAAACAGGTGCGGAAAACAGGAACAGGATAATGAAGATAATGGGATAATTAACAGCAACGGGACAACAAGGAGGCGGGGTCAAAACATGTGAGCACATGATGAAATGTATACAAACAAACAAACGCCATGTGCTTCCTCAGAAAACAAAGACCCAGAGCATGAGTTTAGATCCCGAATCCCAGAGACAAGAACCACAACCAGGATTAAGTCAGGATCTAAACAACATTCTCTGACACAAAACACCGGGGATGTCAGGATTCTGGCAAGACAATCTAAAGATAAACAAAACAGGAAGCCAAGACCCTGACAAAATATGTATATTTAATGATGATTAATTATATGTATTTTCCTTTTAAATCAATCAACTATTTCCTGAATAAAATGGTGTTTTAAATAGCACTTTTTCATTGATTTGACTCTCAAGTCGCTATATTATATATTGGTGGAGAATAGAACTATTAGTTTATTTATTTATTACAGCCTTTTAATAATATATGACAGCTATAAATTTGATTAAAATCGTTATTACTTTATAATTTTGCCACCATTTACCAACAAAATTACTAACTTTTATAACATTATTTTTTAGACATCAAAGCTAAAATGAACAATAATCAAAAAAATATTTTCCAAAAAATCCCTAAGAGTTTGGAAATAAATTGCAAAAATGATGCAAAAAAATGCAAAAAATTAGGGTGATCAAAAGATCATTAAAATCATCAAAGATATTTATCTTTGCCACCACTCTGCCCCTGAACAAGGCACCTGAACTCAAGGTGCTTGCCTCCTTGTTCCTAACTCCAGTGTAGCGCCCTGAGGCGGATTTCCAGTTGTCTGCCTACAGTTTAATCTGTGCAGAAACAGTTTTTTTTTAAAAACTGTGATGTGTCCTGCATGTGCAGTGGGTGGGTTGGGATATAGGGCGGGCAGAGCTGTTAGTTCACCTTAGGGAATCATTTGGAGGTAGAAGTAGGGTCTGCACTGTAAGGTGGGTGGGTTGGTAAACAGGGCAGGCCCTAGAAATAAAATCTAATTGTAAGCACCTTGTTGTAATATATCACAACTATAACAAGTTACAAGTGGAGTTTATTGTCATTTCAGCCATATACAAGTACATAGTGAAACGAGACAACGTTTCTCCAGAAGACAAACACTTCATAAGACAAACACTGAACATCATAGACATACAGGGCTACATAAATTAAACATAAAGTCTATACATAACACAAAAAGTCTATACATAAAGTGCACAAGTGCAAAACGAGTGCAGACAGCACAAGACATTTGACAGATTGTAAACATAGTGTTAAAAGTGTAAACATTATTTTGTATTGTTTGGCAGCCAGATGAAGACTTTAAGAGACTTAAGTGCAAAAAGAGGGGTGGGGAATGTCCAGTTGGGTTGAACACAACCCGCTATATACACAATAGCCACATCACTGTGATCAGCCCACAATCATATTTCCCAAGTTTGATGTAAATCAAATGATCAAATGCAAATCAATGCATGCTGAAGATATTTTATTTTTATTTTATTTTCTGACCAGGCTGAAGTGACTTTTTAAATTTAAGAGAACTCTTTTAACTTTTAAGCGATATATTTCTTTCTGCCAGTTGGTGGCACTATGACTGTGACTTACAATAGCAACCTCTAGACATAGAGGAATAGACATCACTTGGGCAGAGCAGGACCCAGCACAGGCAGAAGACAGTTCACACCCAGTGAACACGAAATTACATTTACATTTAGTCATTTAGGAGACGCTTTTATCCAAAGTGACTTACAAATGAGGACAGGGAAGCAATTTCAACAACTATAAGAGCAACAATGAATAAGTGTAGAGGCGGTGTGTTAGTTGATTAGTTAAGATTGATTAGTTGATTAGTAGGAGTCTGATTAGTAAGAGTCTGGGAAAGTGATTTCTTCCCTCTTTGGGATGGAAACAAAAGACAATGTTCATTAGCTGAATGCATGTTTCTGGAGGGCACATAAATACGAAGAAATGAGAGCAGGTAAGGAGGTGCGAATCCAGTAGTCACTTTGAATGCAAACATTAGAGCCTTGAATTTGATGCGAGCAGCTACTGGCAGCCAGTGCAACTAGCTGAACAGCGGAGTGACGTGTGCTCTTTTAGGCTTGTTAAAGACCACTCTAGCTGCTGCGTTTTGAATCAACTGCAGGGGTTTGATAGTACAAGCCGGAAGCCCTGTGAAGAGAGCATTGCAGTAGTCCAGTCTGCATGTTCCGATAGGAAGGGTCTGACCTTCCTGATGTTGTAGAGAGCGAATCTGCAGGAATGAGAGGTTCTAGAGATGTGGTCAGTTGATCTTCAATTATTACTCCAAGGCTTTTGACCGTCTTGGATGGAGTAATGATTGCCCCATCTATTTGGATTGAGAAGTTATGATGAAGAGACGGGTTTGATAAAACTGCAAGCTTTTCTGTTTTAGCAAGGTTGAGTTGAAGGTGATGGTCCTTCATCAAACACGATATGTCCGTCAGCCAGGCTAAGATGTGAGTCAGTACCGTGGGATCATCAGGGTGGAAAGAGAGGTAGAGCTGGGTTTCATCAGCATAGCAACGATAGGAAAAGCCGTTTTTCTGAATGACACATCCTAGAGACGCCATGTAGATGGAGAAGTGGCCCAGAAACTGAGCCCTGGGGCACGCCAGTGTCTAGATGTTGCAGGTTGGACACCTCTCCCCTCCAAGACACTTTGAATGACCTGTCAAAGAGGTAAGATCTGAACCACCGCAGTGCAGTACCTGTAACACCTAGTGATTTAAGCATAGTCAGTAGGATAAGAACTGACGATTTGGAGTCCGCTTTAGCCAGTCTGCGCCTGGGTTCTTCCTGTCTACGAACCTGACACAAGGTAATAAACATATATTAACAAAAGAATCTTTCAGGAGGGCCTGATCTATTAATCTTGCCTGGGGCCCCCACTCCATCTTGGTTCGCTCTTGGTTCGCTCCCTAAACCCCTAGGAGGAGTATTTAAAAATTCAGAGCATGGAATTGACAAAAAAATTCACATTCGATCCAAAATGGCTGACTTCTATAGCAACCATTTCTCTGTTGCTGTATTTTGCCATTTCTCAATATGTATTCTTGTCTGAACATCTGTTCTTGTGGACTTGTGAAACGTCACAAGTCATTAGTGACTTGTGTGGACTTGAGGCAGCCTAGTATCCCAAAATGCATTTTGCCTCAACTGTATCTGAGAAGAAAACCCACATGATGTTCAAAATACTACTGTTGTTTAGTCAAGAAATATTATCTGTTATCAATTTACAAAAATAGTGTCTCTCTTAAAATATGCTCTGACATTTTTTGGAGGTGTATGTGCATTCCAAGTTATTGCAATTTAGTCAGTGCTCCTGTACATGTCCGAGAACAGCCTTACCTTGGCAAGACCTGAAATATGCCGCTGGCTTTGCTGTCTCACTGTGTTTAAACATGACAACAATGACTAACAATCATTGGTCGCATAAATCTAGTATTTGTTGATCAAATTGGTTTGGCTAAGGTTTCATAAACATTTTTAAATAAAATGTTACCTTGTACCGGAGTGCTGCCTTTATACCTTCGACTGAATGTTTTGCTCATCTTTATTTCCAATTGTACACACTTATACGTGCATAATAAATAGTTTTACATCATATTTCACCTTATTACAAATGAAAATTATTACAGTAGGCAGGTGTTGCACTAACCTTTAATATTTTAAAATAACCTTTTTGTATTTAGTTTAATTTTAAATATACATTTAAATAAAGACAATTGTGGTTGCATGTATTCCTAAGAGCTGAGTGATGGCATCAAGTTTGCATAATACTCATTCTGCGTCCTCCAGGAGTTTGTGCTGCCTAGTCAGACTGCCAAGTCCGTTTTTGTGTAGTTGGAATTGAGAAACGGCTAAACACCTAGTTTAGGGTTTAGTTTAGAAACAGCTAAACACCTAGTTTACACCAAGGGTGTTTAGCACTATGCTCATTAAGTATTGTATATATACAAATGTGTAAATATACATAAATATCTATTGCCTAAAGCCCTGGTGGCATAAACACCATTAGAATGACTATAATCACCATTAAAGTTTTCCTGTAGCTCAGTGGTTATAGCCACATAACTATAAAACAGGCAAAGTGGGTACGACAGCACCAAACAACACCTATTCCATATACCAATCGGACAACGTTTTCCTTTTTCCGGCGCGATGGCATCAAGTCTGTTCCAAAATGCACTCCCATGTGCCCTTATGGCACAGGTCTGCACTACGTGACTTCATCAAGTATGGACTCGGTGGAAGTTCACAAGTACGGAGTATGCCATTTGGAACATGACCGTGCTCTGAGGTTGTAACAAAATCGGCCGCTTGTATTGACGTTAAACAATATATGGGAAATGTAGTTCGATTGGCGGACGTGCTCTACCCGTCCAGTGAGAGCACAAATAAAAGAACTACAGTTCCCCGAGTGACATACCATAAAGGGGCGTGGTTTAGATGTTTTTATAATAATGATAATAATAATACAATAGTCCTTTAAAGGCAGCGCTGAGTTTGCGAAGACTCAACTTGATACAGCGTCAAACAAATATCGTCATCACTACGCACAGGCCGTGGCTTTTATTCCAGCGGAAAATAATAGCTGGCGAGTAAAGGGAGGGCGGACATCACGAGGGCTGAGCAGCACCCAGCGCAGGCAAAAGTCAGTTCACACCCAATGAACATGAAATGAGAAATGTTGCGGCTTGTTGCATTTTTATCCGGACCCAGGGGGACTACGCCAATAATGGCAATGTGAAAAACTGCACTAGTCTAAACTGTGCTTTCGATTTTAATTCAATGCAGAAGAATATTTAACATTCCTTTCTTTTGACGGGACACACCAAAAAGCTCGTCGAGGTAAGCAATTTTACTTTTATTGTTGTAAGTACAACTTTATCTTTTAAGGCACGTTCTTGCACTAGACGTTTACACAATCCTTAACTTTTCTTCACCTAAGGTTCACCGCGATATCCCTTCGCACAAATGCTACCGTCCTTGCGAAGCGTCCTGCGGCCGAGCCTCGTTCTGAGGTCCGGAGCGCTGCTTGGGCGCGTCAGGGGACAGAGCCAGTGGCTGCCACTGCCGCGGGTGCACGCCTGTGAACACGGCACACATTCGCACAAGGAGCCGATGGAGCCTTTAAACTCGTCGCAGGGCGCAAGAGAATTTATTTACAGCCTGCATCCTACTGAGCGCTCATGCCTTTTGCGAGAACTGCACAAGTTTGAGTCTATAGCCATAGCTCAAGGTAAAGAGACAAAACACAGCATTATAAACCCATACACGTATTAAGTAAATACATACAAAATAAACATATATAGTCTGTGCATACTGAAAGGCGGAAAGTAAAACTATAGAATAGAACAGAATTTAACAAACGTGAAAAAAAGAATAAACAAGATATAAATAATAGAATGCAGTAAAAGTAACAGAAACAGAACAAACATGAGATAAATGAAATAAAGTAAAATATAATAGAATATAATTTCTTTCCATTTTATTGTTGTAAAAATGATTGTTGTGCACAAGTTTTAACATGCTGTTATTTAGAAAGAGAGCCTATAAGCCTGTTCTTTTGGACATGCATAGCACCCTGTGATTAGTCTTGTCCTGAGAATCACATGATAAAGAGACATGCTTTAAATAACTTATGATCTTCCTAATTAACATTTTTTTAACCTACGTCCTTGTCGGTCAGCTACCGTTTGGCTATATTTTGGCTTTTAATTAACATGCTACATGTCTGAAATGCCTTCACTATTTAACCACTGCTTCACATAATACATAAAGGAATTAATGTTTCCATAGCCCCTTCATTCTAAAGCGTGGATGTTTGGGTAAAGAGTATTTCCTCTCCTTAGTCCGAGCCCCCCTCCACAAAGCTTATCAGCAGATAAAGGTCTGTGTGGCTGATGTTTGCTGCCTGCCACTTCAAGTGTCTTTAAGAGGAGGCATGGACAGTAATGTGTGTTTTCAAGTTGACAGAACACTCTAACGTTAACATATATCATGTGTGTGATTACATGCAGTATTTTGTGTTCAAAAGACTTTATTACTTACTTTTACCAACTAATAACCTCAAAGCTGCATGTCACAGATATTTTAGAAGTAGAAATTATGAATATGAATAATTGTTCTAAGATGCAATAATTTCTTCCAAATGCATGAGATGCCTGATGCATTTTGTGGAGGAATGAAGCTTATGTTAGGAAAGACATGTGCTTTATATCAGATGAGATTCCTTTGGATCAATGTCTGAAGTGCATTTAATAGTGTGCAGAGAACAGAGCTAGTGAAAATGTGTGATTAACTATTAATATTTTCTGAACTGATTTTCTTCTCTTTCACAAATCTGTAAAAAATATACATTTTTGATTTTTCATTTTGTGTTGATTAAATAAACCTCATATGTTATAAATAGCTTAAAGTGAAAACTGAAATTTTTGTCGTCATTTACTTAGTTCTTAGTACTTTTTGTTCTGAACTTGTATGACTTTTTATATAGTTTTTTTATATAGTTTTATATAGTTATTTTGAAGTTGTCGGTTTTTTAACACTGTGCTGCTGAGTAAAATCTTCCACAAATAAAAGAATATCATATAGGTTGGAATGTTATGAAAGTGACAGAATTCTCATTTTGGGTCCAAAAATATTGGAAAAATATTGTATATTAGAAAAATCTATTTTCATATCTGCATTTAGTTCCTGGAAAGCACTTGGTCATTCGACTATAGTTACAGCTGTATACTCACTCTGCTGTTCACATTTCTAAGCTTAGCAGCCACTTTATTCTTTATGGGGTCTAATTTGTCCAGGTGATGAATCTTGTCTGCACTGATTTTATGTGTCTTGGTGTCAGTGGTGTGTGGTATTCAGACTGAATGTACAACTCTGTTCACTTAACGGTGTTGGTTAGTGGTTAAAGATCTGGGCTAGTAGCAAAGGCTGTTCAAAGTTCAAACATTAGATGTAATTTATTAGGTACCCGCATTGTCCCCCCTTTTCTGGGGGACCATCTCAATAGGAGTATATTAAAATTTATAATAGTAAATTATATAATATATTATAAATTACTTTGGCTAGTAAAGTATTTGCCTCTGAAGTTGACACTTAAGGGAAGATTTCTGAGCAGACTTTATTGGTTTTCAGGAAGGCTCATATTCAGTGATGGTAAGAAAAAGACCAGTGTGTTCAGTTTTGCTGGCCAGTTTCCATGGAGACATATTGGAGTAGGACAGGGGTCTAAACAAAATTTAAGAGGATATCAGACATGAACATTGATGTTGTTTTAAAAACCATTATTACACTGCATATGAATAGCTGCTACAAGTATGATAAATTCTCAAATGGTAATGTAACCTTACTCTCAACATGACTGTGATATTAAAATAACTTTTAATGCAGTCATTAAAACATGTAATGAGCTACTTAATGTACTGTTTGTGAATATTAATATTTTAAAACAAAGTGGGATCTTGTACTGTTTTAATAAATGTTTAAAGCCTGGGGAGTATGTTTTGGAAATCAGTCCTTTAAAACTAAAACACAAATGTTTACATTGAAAAATTTAAATGGTAGATTTATGGTAGATTTAAATGGTAGATCATATTTTAGCAATAGTCTTGTATAACAATAATCATGTTTTTATTAAGCAATATTTATTTAGGAATTTATGCCAACAAATGCATCATTCTGTTCACATGAGATTGGTCAGTTTTTCACAACAGTGGCTCTACAGATACAACAGACTCAGCAAGTAGCACTCTGGCAGCAACTTATACAAAAAGTGTGAATAGAAACATGTACAGTACAGACAGTTAGGCTACGCATCAGTTAATACCATGTGTGTCAGTTAGCATGTGTAGTAAGGTGTGTGATTAAAAACAGATATCATGTGAGAATTACAAATCTGGTTCAGTTTTCTGTATGAATATTTTCATATGATTCAGCGTTGTCATCCTTCATGCTGGTTGGCTCTCCAACTACTTCTACACTTCTCATGATTGGTTCTTTTGGGCTCCTGCTAATTATGGTGACGTCCCTGTCAATGATGGAGGAGGTCATGCTGTCCTGCAGTCAGCTGATTGCTAAAGCCCTGCCTGATTTGTTTTGTGTTATATATGGTGATGTGTGCTGTTGAAGCACAACCTCTCTATGTAGTTAGGAGATTACAGTGCATTTAAATACTATTCTTATGAAAATACAGTGGCAGTAATGTAGTACAGTGATTGCATCGGATGATCATACCATGGTACTGGATTATTAGCATATTCATGTTCCATGTTTTACACAGTACTCTGCTTAAAAAATGTTAATATAATGATCATGTCCAAGAAATATAAAACATGGTATTACAATTGTACACAAAATTTAATTAGCAAAGAATAATGATAATTCCATGGACTTATTGGACTAGTCTTTAAATTAAACTGTAGAAATGCAATTGAAATCTTTTATTGTTTCCTGGGTGTACAGTGAGAAGCACATGATGGTGTTATGTAGTGGACTTGTGAATCTGGTTTTACTGGTTCATTATCATTTATGTTTTAACTCTGAGTCTTAATGTTTTAGTTCATTTATTAGGCTTAAACAGCTAATATTGTTACTGCATACTTCAGAATCATTTTTATTGCTAGCACTTTCAGATTAAAACTGCAACAGACACTTTAAACACTTTCTCTTCTATATAAAAACCTCCACACAGCATTGACATAAACAGTGTTAAAAACACTATGCCATATGTTTTGTTCCAGGGCAAGTCACAGCAAAAGTAGACAAGGTGAAGCTAATAAAAAAAGTTTACTTTATAAAAAAGTTTTCTGGGAATAAATCTGTTATTTAGCACAAACACTATTTAAATGAGAGTGTGTGAAAGGCTGTCTTTTAAATGTACAGTGAATGACACGATCTAAAATATTTGTCACAATGACATTTTCATCAGTGGAAAATAAAACTGTAGCACTTAAATAAAATACAAATAAAATAACCTTTAGCTGCTTGGATCAGGTCAGGCCTGTCAGCCTCATTATACATGTTTATCATTATTAAACCACTGTGATTGGTGGTTAAAAAGTGATAAAAAGATTAAATTATTGAATTAATCAGATTAAGTCAGATTTCAGAAATTATAAAGTTGTTATAATTATGTTTTTAATTGTAGAGATTTTTGGTTTTCAAATTATGTAATCCTTTGGTAGTTATGTTTACTCATGAACAGATGATAAATTAGCATCATTTTGAACAAAATGATTAAAAAATTAAATTAAAATATGTCTTCTTCTTTAACTTCTTCAAAGTAGCCAATTTGGCTAGATTGGGTGCTTTTGAAACAGTATTAATGGGCTCTCATGTATGTAGGTCTGATTCATCCATTTCAAAACACTGGTAGATACCTCACAAAAATGGGGGTCAGAGTTTGTGGAATGTCCAAGAAATTTACTTACGGGCGTAATAATATAATGTAATAATATACTGTAATGTAATAATATACTGTATGCCTGTGGTTTCTGCTGTGCAATTTTGCTTTCCTACTTGTTAGTTTTGCTTTTAGTACAGTGAACAGATGTAGAGCAGCTAGAAGAAGCCCTGAGACAACAGATGATAATGCGTCTCTCCATCAGGCAGTCCTTTGGGGTACCAACAGATTGACAGAGGGAATTTACTATATGAATTGTCATTTATTTGTTTGTTTTTTTGCCACATTCACTAAAGGAATGATGATGGTTCCTTAGTTTGGTGCAGTTCTCCAGGCTCAAGTTTGCAGGCTGTTTCTGTGTATTAGGTTAAGATTGTAATTTTCAGAATTATGCACAATCTATAAATCTAATTTAAGATTTATATGCAAAGAAAGATATTTCTAAAATGCGCAAAAGTGGTGCATCTGTTGAGTTTTTTGTCTCAATCGCATGCCAGTTTGTGTGTTTGTGTGTGATGCATCTTTCTGCATGTTATATGTTTAGTTTTTGCTCATATGTTTAGTTTTTTTTTTTTGAATAAAATTTTCTGGATTCATTTTGAGGGCACCTATTAGGCTACCTATTGTTATTTTCTGCCTGTGCTTTAATTGGTGTTTGGTGAATTTCACCACACCTGCAAAAATTTCCTGGATGTAACCTCCCTTTCCCCCCTTTGTAAAAAGATCAAATGTGCGGTTGTTACCATATTAAGCCTTATCAAATGTTCCTGTAGCTCAGTTGGTAGAGCATTGTGTTAGCAGCGCAAAAGTTTGCAGATTCGATTTAGGGAACACATACTGAATGTATAGCTTGAGTCCACAGTAACTCGCTTTGGATAAAAATGTCTTTTGCAATATGCAATTTATTCATTTATGAATTTAAATGATAAATGTTGTGCTGACAAATTACAGAAAATTATTTTATTGGTGTAAACAAATTGGACCGATTCAGGCATAGTAAGCAATATTTTAAATGTTACCACATAAAACACATTTTGAAATTACTTGACTTTATATGTAAATAACCTCCATTATGATTGGCTAATCTCTCTTAAAAGGATGACATCACTAAAAAGCTGTTAACTTTTACTCACAGAGAGAAAACAGAGGTGTTTGTCATATACTTATGGGTTTCAGTGTATGACCAAGTAAGGTTCTAGTGGCACCGTAAACATCAGATAACTGCTGTGACGGGAGAATCAGGTTTCTTTGGAAACTGTAATTTCAGCTGTACCCGTTCACATCTGAGATGCAGACTGAGGAAGAGCCTTACAACAGAGTAGATGTTTGTATGAAGCTTTTAAAAAACCAATAAAACTGATGGTCCAGAATTATTAGTGATGCATAGGATAGTTTCATAATCATATATTTGTACATGAATATATGAATTTGTAGAAGCCATGCAGTGCCATGTCCATGTGAAATTAAACTTCTAGATCAGTTTTAGCTCAGTGAACAGCAGCTGCCTTAATAGGTTTGTAGTGTGTATTAACTAGTGCTTTAACAGCATTAACATGCATCATTCTGCGAATGGAAGTATAAAATACATATTAGCAGTACACGCTAAATGTGTTCAGTTTGTTATTTAGTTAGTGAGCAAGTCACTCTTAAGACTGCTAATTGGCTGTTACAGCGGAGATGTGAAACATAAACTGTTGGTATGTTTAGTGATCAGGTTCTATTTCTCTGGTTATTGTGACTTTAGATATTTCTTGTTGAGAATGCATTGGCTGAGAGCTGGCCTGTAGGAAGCTTGTCATTGGTTGATTCATGTTCTCATCCATCTCACTCTGCTGGATCTAATTCTTTATTGATCGTCCTCATCTCTGGTCCACACTACATGGGACTCCCTGTATAACAACATACATGTATGGCAGGTAGCAAACACAAGCTCATGTAAGGTCTATTATTTCAACTATCAACTATTCTATGTTTTGTTAAACATAGAATTATATATGGAGTCTGTGGCTTTGTAAGTATTACAGTAATATGACACTGCAAAGGGCTTTCTAATGGGAATCTGAATGGTGGATTTACTGGTATGAGCCTGTCTCAGTAACAGATTGCAAATTCTGAATGTAGTTGTCCATCAATAAAATGAAATACCTGCTTGCATGCGGATCATATGGTTTATCATATGGTTAACGTGCTGTGCAGAAGATTTACAGCTGTTATAAGTAAAATTTGTTCATATTGTTTAAAATACATTTCAAATCTGGTATCTGTAAAACTAGTTGGAAAGTTTACTGTAAAGGAATGCACAGCACTGTGCACATGCAAAAGTTGTTGAATTAATGGGTTTACATGTCATTTATTACACTTTTTGGATTATTAGGTATCTGCATCACTCGAAATTGAGTTTGGATCAAGCTCAGTTGGATCATTTGTGTACATGAAGGCTGACTAAGCTGTCAGTCAAACTATCAACACAATATTAGCCGGCATATAAACATCTGCTGATGATGGGTAATTCCTGTTTAAAGATTTTGTTTAAAGAAAGTTTTGATTGAGTTATAAAAAGTTTTTGTAGGCACTTCTGAAGTCTGTAGTGCAGGCGGTTGTCTAGATTGTATCAGTTTACACCACTGAAATCTTGTTTGAAAACTGACATAGCAAGTTATAATAGGCTGAAACAGCAGGTCTTCCATTTAGTGTAGAGCAGCAGAATAGAGGCTGATTTCACATTGTGGTTTTTCTTCACAAAACAGACTAGAAGCTAAACATCAATCAGTTAGGATCTGCAGATTCTGCACAGGAAAGCTTTCATTTCTTAGCCAAATTGCTGGGTAGATACTGTGTGGATTCAGTATCTAGAGAGCACAACATTAATGTTTTTTCTTTGGGTAAATTGGGTTCTTAGAGTCTTCTAGGTAATTTAATCAATAGACAATTAAAGGTAAAATGATTATTATGCCCTATTCCAGCATCTTTTACTGACTTTTGCATCTTATTCCTCATTCTCACTGAGCTGTTCGTTTGACTGTTATCAGTTCCACTTAACTGTTTATACATACCTAGAGGAATGGAGCATTCACTTTCAGCCACTGAGCAGTTTTTTGGCTAGTTTACCACTGTAATCCATAATGACTCTTTGGTAGAAACCTAAAAGTCATTTCGTCATCATTAGCTTGTAATATAGTTTATGATAAGAGTTTTGTCCTTTTATTACTCAAAAGCTGAAGTAGCTAGCTGTTTTGTTGATGACACCTAACAGAGAAATCAACAGATACTTTTCTGCACACAACCGCTTGCGAGTCATGTGACCAGAGTGATAAATTAGCACCCTCACACTCTAATTACTCATGGGAATGAAGTGTCACATTTCCAGCCATCCCACTGGCTCTCTGATCATTTGGTCTGGGATCTTTTTCACCTCCTGTCACATTTCGTAGCTGAGACATTTTCTCAAATTTGAGACATGCATTTATTGTACCGAGTGCATTATAGATGTCAGCTGAATTTTTAGACCAATCATTTTAGTGTTGCTGTCGACCTGCATATGATTAATTTCTGATTTCTTCTGATCATTTCCTAAAAGACTAGTGAACGTAAGAGTCATCAGTCTTCATATTCCAAATAGTACGTTTCAGCGTAAACCTAAATTACTTATTGATGCTTTTTGACCCATCTCGAGCAATCATCGCAATGAATTAAGACCAATGCAGAACTAGAATATTTTTAAATGTGTTGCTTGCTCATAAAGAACTCGATATCACAAAGCTAATGTGGTCGTCACAGTGTTATTATTCAGTTGCAAAGTTACTTTAGTCAATTCCTGTGTGGTTTACAGGATGTTCTGGGTAGTTTCTAGGGTTGCATTCTGACAAGAATCACAACAATCATGTGTTCCTAATGCAAAACTTAACGTATTACCAGTAATAATAGTGATACCTAACTGATTATAAATGTAATTTTGTTGTGACCAATGATTGCAGTTGTTGCTAGTCACCCTTATAAAGAATTTTTTAAGCATTTAATATATGTGGCAGGCGCCTAGAATCGATGATGTCACTGCTGCCCTGGAACACAGTATACAGACAGAATAAGAGAAATGGCGACATAAGTTCTGGGGTAAGGTTATCTATATAACATATGGTTGAATTTGTGATTACTAGATAAATAGTGTTATGTAGATGTTTGAATAAAAATATTTACCTGATAAAACAGGGCTATGATGTTTGGCTCGTCTATATCAGTAAACAGATGGATAGATTTGTTGATTCATCAGAATGTCCAGTCATTAAGTGTATTGTAAAGTATTGAGAAACGGACTTAGTCCTTGAATTTGGGATTATTGGGTTAGAATTGCAGTATAGCTTGTAGTCAAAACATCTGCAGTATAACATTTATCATAAGATCTCCACCTTTAGTCTTTTGTCTGGTAGGACCTCCACTGTGCTCAGCACTCTTCAAACTTACATCACATCATAAACATGTTTGTAATGCCACGGTTATAAGAGTCTAGCTCAAGAACACAAAGGAACCTGGCAGCATGCTGTAAACTTCTGAGCATCAGACGCCTTCAAAGCACTGTCAGTGCTGATACAATGAACCCAAAATAGCCCCAAGACATCTGCAGGCAGAGTGCTGTTGAGCACAGGTGTGAAGGCAGAATCTTTCAACTTCGGTTGATCAATAATCTATTATAATCATAATATTAATGTAGGGGAGATATTAAAATTGTCTGTTATTACAATGCTGAGCACTTTACATTCTACATTAGACATTAAATAGTGTTAGAGTGGGAACACAGCTTTGAGAGACCGCACATGCAGCAGAAAGAATCTGTCAGTGGCTGAAGCTGACATGACATTTCAAGCAGACACACCAGTGTCCAGTAACTATTTTAAATTAAATTCCTAAATCATCATAAGGCATGCAGGTTTTATGAGGTAGTTAATTAAGACTACGTGGATTTTCAAAATGTCATTTAAAAAGATCATCTATATTAAGGAAGACCTTAAAAGAAAGAGTGACCAGTATCTCAAACTGTGCCGCTCGTCCTGACACTAGGTCTGTCTGGTGTTGCCTATGACATGACTGGCTGGTGTGATGATGAAAATCTGTAACTGTGGATGTTTAAGTGAGAAAGTGGCAACTTCCTGTTGTAAAGTTTGATTGATTTGATTTACAAATACATTCTGTATTCTGTATTTTGATTGCAGGCATGCAAATTTGAGCAAAGTGAGACATTATTGAGATCTTTCCTGAACAAAGTGGTAACATGAGTTTGCTGGAGTCTTTTTCTCAGAAGAAAAATTTGAGGTCTCTATTTAATCTAATTTCTGTTCTGTTGAAGCAATTAAGATAAAGATATTCTTGGTAATTTTCCTTTCCTTTGGGAAGGTTTAGTCTTAAATCCTGAAACCAATAAAAATAAGACTGATTAGTTTACAACTGTAATCAGTGTTCTGTGTTTTGGGCTTTATTCAACAAGATTCTGACAGCACACAGAGGTTTCTCTATTTTTCACTTTCAAATGACTCCCAGACCACAATAGATCAAATCAGAATTGTGTATAATTCCCTCAAGTGCAGTGCTGTAAAATAGATTTTTATGTGCATGATTTGTTTTTATCGCATGCATACTTTTCTCAACCCTACAAATGATGTCAACAAATGATCTCAAGCAGTTTTTGATTCTTCAATAACTCTAAACAAAAATATGATTAGTGACGTTTTCACATGTTGTGACAATCTGCATTCCAACTAAAAAACTGTATATCTGTGTATTTAAAAAAAATAGTTTATTTAAAAAATGTGTGATTCTGTGATTTTGTAATCCATGTTCCTGGCCTGTATGACTTTTATCTTCCATGCAAAACAAATGCAATGTTCTGAAGAACATACGCGCTGCTTTCTTCTGTACAACAAAACCATACAGATACCAGAGGCTGTCAAACTCCAAACAGGGAAAAGCACCATAAAAGTGGTCCAACAAAACTTGTACGCTAAAATCCAAGTCTACTGAAGCCATACGATAGCTATGTGCGAGGAGCAGACCTGGATTGAAGTTGGTATTAACTGAAACTCTTCCCCTTTGCAGTCAATCACACACATTTTTGAGACAAGATTTGATTTAACACAAAGCCATCAGAAGACCTCAGAAAAACGTAAATATAGTGCACGAGTAATATGATGCTTATGAATATGAATATTATGTTTATGGTGTTTTAAATGTTCCCTTTTAGAGTTTGACAACCCTTGGTCACTATATACGTGTATGTGGAAAAGAACAGATTAAACACTGCCAAACTTCTCCTTTCGTGTTCACATAGGTTGGTAAAATCAAGAGGGTGAGTAAACAAAAGAATTTTAGCATTTGGGGTTACATGTTTAATCTGGCTTTAAACTTTGTGACATTGATGCATGGTTTGAAACCGTCTCCTGTATGCAGGCAGCATCTCTGAGCTCAGTTGTGGTTTGTCTAGACTGCTGCGGATGTCTCAGGGTGCACATCATTATGTAGACCTTTCTGGCATCTAATCCAGGTTCCCTGCTGCCATGCACAGGAATGACTGTGAGGTCCCACCTCCCCATCCTTTTTCCCAAGAATAAAGTGTCCTTTCATTTCTTATTGCTGACACCCACTTTATCTTCTCTTACAGAGCAGCTTGAGATGGCACCCCCGACAGCTGCACAGTTGAGATATGGTAAGTTAATGTATGTGTGTGGCCAGATCCACATGTGTGCAACACAAAGACACCTTCCGGTAAATTGCTGCTCGCTGACAGGCTTCAATCAGGATGGTTTCTCCCTTTCTCAGTATGGAAAATGAATGTTTGAGAACATCCGAGCGCACAGATTTACTTAAATAGTGACTCATCACTTAACGGTACCCCACCTGCATATTTCCCGCACACATCATCACAGCACTGCTATGCAACGGCATGTCTGTCTCTGTTGGAAAGAACGTGGTTTCAGCATTTACTTCATCACTATTGTGAAATGTTGATAAATGAAGGAGCTCTAAGCACAGAAACAGCCTCTGATAGGCTTTAAGTAGAGCCAGACAAAGGGTGGGAATCAGCAGCGGTCAGGTTATATGATATTCACACTACTGTTCTGTGCATATCTGGGTTATGATGCAATAATATTTGAATTCTTTGTTTCGTGCATACAGCAGTCAATAAAACTATGATAGATTATTACATTTGATTATTACATATGACAGAACATTACATTTTTTGCTTACTTGTTTCTTATCTATCTATCTATCTATCTATCTATCTATCTATCTATCTATCTTATCTATGTATCTATCTATCTATCTATCTGGACTTTTGGTGGTCAATCAATTTTACAAAAATTTTTATGTGATAAACGTTAACAGAAAATGATTCTTGAAACCACAAATCTAAAGTGTGTTGATGGGGGATGTGGTTGATTTTGGTGTGGTTTAAGTAACTTCCTGTAAATCATAATGGAAGAAGTCATTGTATTGTGTTAAATGAACAGGGCCTTTTTTTCTGTTACCCTAAAGGAGGAAAATAGTACTCACACTAATATTAAAAACAGACTACAGTAAGTCTCCAAACTCAGTCCTGGAGAGCCAGTGTCCTGTACAGTTTTGCTCCAGCTTGCCAAACACACCTAGCTGGAAGTTTCTAGTCTGCCTAGTAAGACCTTGATTAGCTGGTTCAGGTGTGTTTAAATAGGGTTGGATGTAAACTCTGCAGGACACTGGCCCTCCAGGAGCAGGATTGGTCACCCCTGGACTACAGTTTACCAGTTAATTATTACAGTTTTTTGTCACAACTGCTAGTAATTAGTGTTTGATGTGTCCACCTGCTTCAGAGTAAAATATGTGACATTAACTGCATTACTTATTTGAAGGGCTGTCAATATAAGGTGTTAACTAGGGTGTTTTCACACCTCTAAATCAATTATGTTGTTCCAAAACCTGGGGTTTGCTACAATGTTGCAATTTAATCTTGGTTCAGTTCGCATTCACAAGGTAGTATTTCCAAATGGACTAAACTTGCTTAATACAAGGCATGTGCAAGTAAACTCCTTTAATTGGTTAGAGTGCATCTGTTTATTCTACCGTATTCTGCTCAAAGTTGTCATGTCATCCGTTAGGATGGACAAACAGCACCTTCGCGGGATTATTGTGGCATTTTTGGTAGCTGCTGTTATATTAGTTCATTATTTTGAGCAGGAATCAAAACTTAGGAGGGACAACATTCTTATGATGCACCTATTGCGGAGAAGAGCAATTAGAAGACATTTTAGGAAAAGACGTGCTTTGGTTTTAAATGGCGTTGGATGTTTAATAAAACAATGAGATCCAAGAAAAAATGGTTTAATGATAGTTTATTAATAACAAATAATAAATTAAGCAATGTATTTTTTAGAAAAGATTCAGCATACTAGTTGCCAAGCAACACAATGGCGCACACTGCTTAGTAATACTGATATAATAATTTCACAGGTATAGTATTTGCTTTCCTAAATTGCAGCGTGACGATTATTTAAATGTGTTAAGTAAACATAATTTTTCATTTAAGTAAACCATTTTATGGTCATGAAAAAATATTTTATGGGTACCATTGTGGAAAATGTGCATTCATGCATGATGCTATTATATAAAGAAATATGGTTTGTTGGTCCATTGTGTCGGATTGCTTTCACACTTATTGCGAATCGCTCCAGAGTTCATTTGCAATCGGGACCTCGTTCAGGCGGTCTCGGAGCGATTGTTTTGGTGCAGATCCAAGCTCTATTGCCGTGTTCACATATGCCTAAACAAACCGAACCAAGGGGGGAAAAGCACCAGGTTTCGAAACAAACGCTCAGTTGTGAAAACACCCTTAGTGTGATTAATTCCACTATTCATTGTAATGCAATGAATCATACCGCCGACCCATGCTTAATTGTTGTAAAAAGTCTTATATTAGAGCAATTAACTGCTTCACTGAACTTTAACTCAAAATAAAAAATAACTGTGTATAATGTGTAACATACACAGCTGTTAATGTCTTGGAAAACAAGCTCAAAAAACTGTTAACATGCATTTGTCAACCTAAGATGTAATTTTCATTGGTGTAACCAAATGTAGTCTGATTCAGCATTATATAAAATTTTTAACAAATTATTTTAGATATTTTTAAATGAAACACAATTGTAGGTTACAAAATATTTTTTTACAGTGCATGTGTTTTTTTTTTAAACAGTTATTCTTGACAGTACAATCTGATTGGATGAGCCATGTTTAAAGCTGTAAAAGTAATGCGGCAAGTTGCTACAGTACATAACTGGCAATCGTAAAGACTAATATTACCTATATTACATTATATATCATATAGGGTGTGCTTTGCACATAAGCACACCTCTTACTTACTAAAATCTTTGCTTTATTACTTTCAGTATTTCATAACCCATTTAATTGTAACTTCAGTAATTGTGCTGGACACTATTATGTGTGCAATAATGTAATACAGACACTACAGGACTGAATCAGTTTTATTTTACTGATATTATAGGATTACACAGTATTATATGCAGTGCTTATTCAAATACACTCAGATCAGTAAAGAATACATTTCAATAACAACAACATCTATAATGCACACTATTGTATGCATGTGAAGTAATGTTGTCTTTTATCTTGAATATTGTCTTTTATGTTTTATAATGACTTCATTCTAACACTCTGTTCTGTTTTCATTTCAGTACTGCTCCATAATGCCATTCCATTCATTGGGTTTGGCTTCCTGGATAATGCCATCATGATTGTTGCAGTAAGTTCGTCTTTCCAAACAGGAGATACAGTAACTTTGTTCACTTCTACATTGTGTGTATTTGTTTTTTAAAAATTTCTACACTTTATGCTAACTGTTGCCATTATAACGTTTGAATACAGAGAAATTAAAGCAAATATAAAGTCACTCTTAGTCACATTAAAACCACATGGGTTTAGCTTTGAGGTCAAGTTTAGGAAACTTTTATTAGTACAGTTATTTACTTTAGCCCTTTGTTCTGGCCTCGGTGTTTTTGTACAAAGTGTAAACCAAAAGGTTTGATCATAGAACAGCCCCATTAAACCTACACACGATTAAGATACCAAAACAAACCCATTCTTCATTTAAAACTTTGCAATACCCAATTTAATTCCTGAACTCAATAATATAGCTGTAATCACACATTTGTAGAGCATGTTATTTTAGATAACCAAGACCTAAAAATACAGTTCTCTCAATACCTGAAATTGCATCTCTGTGTGTGTTCTGTCAGTCAGATGTCTGGCTGGAATAGAAGCTAAATGTTTAATGGCTTCCTCTGCAGGGTACCCAGATTGAATTATCTATAGGAGTCATACTGGGGATCTCAACCATGGCCGGTAAGTGATTGTATGACACAACTTGTTCTGCATCATTTAACAATTCTAGTAAATCTGGATAGTGTAACGTTCTACACCTGCAGCTTTATACTGAATGTGGCAGGCAGCCAGAGGTGAAGGGAAACAGAAAGAGAGAATAAATAATGAATTTTGACAAAAAATACCACAATAGTCCCATCCTTATTGTGTGTGTACCATGCTTGTTGCTTGTTATACTGTTTTTGTTAGAGGCTCAAACAATAGGTTTGAAACATTTCCTCATAAAATGCATACATTAAATGTTTTTCATGAATATATTTACAAAATTTGTGACTAAACCCCACACAGCAGGGTTGGGCACTATTCAGAATTTAAGAATAGGTTTGCTACATTCTGAATTGAATTTGCTACTGCCCCAATAATATCTAATCAAAATCATATAAGGAGGAATTTATTGAACTGCAACTGAAAGAGGGATAAATTCTGCCCACACAGATGAATTTCAATAGTCTAAAAACAACAAAAAATGGGTAAGAACAGATAATATAAGTGTTCTGTTGAGTTTTCCATTGTGTTAACCAAAGGAGGTGAGATGCAAAGCTCACCCAAGCAGCAGAGGAATAATGTCTGATCCAAATTCCTGTTCTGTGTCAGGCTGAGGGGAAATGAAGGCTATTGATTTTCTTATTTAGGCTTTCTGCTGTGAATTCAACTCTCCATTTTTGTGAGCTTAGCTTAAGCTTTTGCATAGAATCATAGGATTCTCTGGGATTATTATGGCAACCCAAAAAAACCTTTTAGCAGTACACATACAGTAATGCAGTAACTGCAGTCAGTCCGCCCCTCAGTGTCCTGCTTTGCTTCAATTTTTTCATAGCTTCACCGTCCAATGGGATGCTGGACAACTGAAAATCAAATTTGCCTTGCCCGTCTGTCGAGCGATGACTTCAAATTCATGACCAGCATTTGTGACCACTCGAAATCAGCAACTAGTGATAATTTCAGCTGTTCCCTTTCAACAATTAATTTGTAATCAGAGTTTCAAATTTGGCAAAACCATAGTTGAGTACTTTATACTATATTTATTTGGGAAATATATTACATATGTTAACATTAATTTTTTGTATTAAAACTAGGTATAGTATGCTATGCTATTTATAGACACTTTTTTATAAAAGAACAGCTCATATGCTTTGATATGGGGTAGTACATCTGAGATACTGATTCCTCACTGTGGAATAGTTTGTGAGAACTTTTAGTCTGTACTTTACTGCACGGCTATTTCAGGTCTCAGGCTAGAAGACTTTCTTAATCCTGGAGAGACCAGTGTTGTCTCCCTCTCTCTTTTCTCTCTCTGTACGCTGATGGAACATAGATTGATGCACTCAGAACATTTGTGAACCTCTTGTGAAAATAAGAGGTGTGCTTTAGATGGGTGGAAGAGATTCTATGTGATGTGCAGCCTCATATCCCCAGCTCAAGCTTTCAGGGTCACTGTATTTTCTTAGCAGGCAGATTCCAAGCATAAAATCTTTTCTCAAAGCTTTTAGGTTTTATCTAGTGCTGTAAATACTGGATGTTTTGAAGTTGAATGTGCAGAAAATAGGCTGACACTGGACATTTTGTATCTAATCTATACAGACATCGCTGTCTGACTGGGCATCTGAGTTTATGTTTGACAACTTTGGGCCATTATAGACTGAAAAAAAATTGTGCAGTCTTCCTGTTGTCTCATAGAATGAGATGTGAACTTAATTGAGATTTTAGATATGATTCTATGAAGTACAAGGCCCTGGTAGTGCTGTTACATAAAACTTTCTTTGTAAACTTTGTTTACAGTCTTAATCTTTGTTAAAGTCTGATTGTGGTATCTGTTCTAAAATAAATGTCACCTGCTGTGAGATTTTCTAGTGTTGTGGCATTCATACACTGTCAGGTGTAGCTTAAGTGTCCAAATACGTTTTTTGGGCCACGGTATAGCGGCAGGAACTTAAGGTTTTGTTTGGAAAGCATTTATTTAGATATGATGCCTTGCCAAATATTGTTAGGAGTGCTGATAACAGATGGCCACAATTATAATAAACCTGTTAAATGTGATTTTTAATTATTAGTGGTGTTTACTAATGTGAGCATCACTATATAATACATTATATATTACAACTCATATTTAGGGTTAGGAATTAAGGTCCTTAACCCTGAGTATTACATGTAAGCTTTAACTCTTGCCACCAGTTGTGTGGTTTGCTGAGGAGAGGTGTGCTGTTTTTTTAATAAGGAACCTAACGTTTCAATAAAACATTTGCAAAAATCCCTTAGACTTACATTGAAGGAGGGATCTGAGCCACATCCAGATATCATAGAGATTTGGTGGGTGGCCTCTTTTGACTTACATAACCACCATAAATGTCATAACAACTGCACAGCAACATGCAAAGAGAACGTCAGATCACCTTAGCAACTGCATAGCAATACCCTGCCAACCACCAACAACACAGGCATTAGCCACATCATTTGCACAAGCAAACATTCACATTTTCTTTAGCAGGTGTTAAAGCTGCAATCTGTAGCTTTGATTTAAAAATGTACAAAAATAATTTATTTAGCAAGTTTATAATAATTATAATTATAATATAATAATTATAATTATAATTAATAAATATAATTAGTATAATTCTATATTAATTATATTTAAATATAATATAAATATAAAGAATATAATTATACATTTATAATTGAGCTGTAGGGTTTGATTTCACAGTACATATTTATTCATCTTTATTCAACTGTATTCGTCTGCATGGCTATGTTTCATCTGTAAACAAAAAGATGACAACTACTATATCGCTTTGGTGGGTGTTGAGAATGGTGGAATATTTGAAGCTTGTTCTTACAGCAGTTCATTTGAATTTAAACTTGTCATCCATGTTAAGAAAGTAACTCTGGAAGTTATTTTTCAAGTTCCAAACTTCCAAATTGTAAATAAATTAAATAATTCATTACATAATTAAATTTTAGGTTTCAAACAGGGATGGCGACAGACATGCAAAAGTTATGATTCCCGTTTTAAAATAAAACATTCAGTAATTTCTTACCCCCAAATCAAAGCTCATAGACTCAGATCAGCCTGCTGTGTAGCATTATAGCAAATTTGTAGAGCCTTTTTGTTCACCTTATTGTCACAGTTCATATATTTTGTTAGGAAAAGGTGTGTTCAGGAGCTGCTTTTTTACTGAAAGACTCCCCAGAGCTCCAATGGCACTCTGACATCAATAGCTATTGATTGGATAAACCATTCCTATCTTAGTGTTACCCACTCTGGGACTGTGATTCAACCTGACAGCCCCCACAGAGGTCAACCTCAGCACATCACATCAAGCCCTGAGAAAAATGTGTGAGAACATGTTAAACAACCTGTTTTTTTAGCAGATTGATGTAGTACAGTTCACTCATAACACTAAAGATTTCGGACTGATTGTTGGTGTACTCAACGAGACATGCTTTTATCGACTTGTTGTTTGGTTGTTCTACACTTAAGGAATTGGAAACCATCTGTTTTATTGTCTTGTCTCTGTGATTTTATTTGCAGCTGCTGCCCTAGGAAACCTTGTATCAGACTTGGCAGGACTCGGGTAAGAACTCCCATCTATTAATTCTGAGAAGTGTGTACTTTATAGCACACAAACTTAAGCTTCAGGTTGCTGTTTGTTGCAGAATCACTGAGCAACTGTGTCTGTAACAGAACTGTGTATGTGTTAAATAGAGTCAAATCTAGAAACACAGTGAGCTGTTGAAAACTGTTAAAAGTTTACTGTGAAATAATTTTAGCACATTCCATGAATCAGGCACAGTTTGGCAATACATGTTTTTCATTGTCTGTACAATCAGAATGACTGTAGATATGTTGGATAAACTATTGTATAACATGTTGAACACAGATGACTATTAGCTAGTTCTACACATTGAACACAGATGACTATTAGCTAGTTTTACACACATTGAACACAGATGACTATTAGCTAGTTCTATACATATTGAACACAGATGACTATTAGCTAGTTCTACACAAGTCAAGCACATATGACTATTGCCTTGTTGCACCCAGTACAGCTTTGTATCCTCTTCCTAAAATGGTGATTTTGTGCTTTCCAATTTGACCTTCTTGATTGTATCCAACAGTTAAAATGATAATGTTGAGTCTGTAGAATTGATATTCAGTTTTTTTTTAAATGAATTTGAATAACTAATTTCAATTACAAAAAAAATTATGGCTATGTTTACATGCATCCTCATAATGCATTTATAATAAGATGTATGCAATACTGACATTACCTTATGATTGACCTTTACCTTATGTAGGCACAATATTTCAATTAAAGCAATGTAATTAAGCTCATAATTGTTGCAAGCATAAAGGAAGTAAAATGTGGCATATGCCATTTGTAATTACAATTAACAGACATGTAAACACTTTAATCACATTTATTCATATTCACACTACAAAATGTGCATGTGCTTGTGGCACTCAGAAGTTTTCTCTTAACTCTAAACTCACTGCCATCAGTCTCTGCTGTTAATTCATCTAGAGACCAAGTGAAGAATGCCATGGCAGGACAGATAACCCCAACTGCAGCGGCAATGCCATTACTTTTGTGTTCATTACAGTGCAGAATAACCATGGGATGTCCATAGAAATGTGTTATGCGTTTGATGTAAATATTAAAATAGTGGCCAGTAACCCTCTGAGTCAGCATCATGTGTGCTGTGCGTTTGGGTAAAAAATAACCACAATTCTTAGTGAATAATTAGAATAATGACGGTTGCATGTAATCAAGAGTAAATAGGTTTGATCATGTTATGTAATCATATTACTGCAATTAATTCTTACACATTGTATTGCTAACTGCATTTGACAGGCTCAATTATTCAACCCTTTTACCCAATTTATTAATGTTGAACAATTTTTGAATGGGTTTATAGAGTGAAACAGAAAGGCTTGATGCAAAGGATGAGAATTTATGAAAACAAATATTAAAGAATAAAGAATAGAGATGTGTAGTGTATAAGTTTATTGAAATTCTTTGATTTTTTAGCTTATGTTTTGTAATGTTTGTACATGTTAACTTAATAGTGTTTTTATGTCAGCACATGACTGTTTGTCAGTCAGTCATACCTTAACACCAGAAGATTGGTAACATATACAACACAAACTTTAAGATGTCTTAATTGAATCGAAATATAGCTCCAAATACTCATCTAGCCTGTTTCCTTAGCAGAAGGACATTTGAATATTTAATCTCACTCAGTGTTCTGAAGCTGAGCTGTTCTAATGTTTAGACACCTGTGCCAAGTATACACGGAATATATGATAATAATGGATAATATAGAATCAGCCAGTCATTATTGCAAAACAAACCCTTTCAGGGTAATCAAGACCCTAATGATAAGCAATAACCATAACCTGACTGTACATTATCCCACAAACTGTTATACTACAGTATTATGCAATTAAATATAACCAGAATGCTGATTGATCATTCTTATCAATGATTCCAAAGAGTTCCACTCTGGATTATGTGATCAGTGTGGCATGGTTTGTGTGTAGAGTTGTGTGATTTTGCAAGTGGAGTGACCTGAAAGAGGGAAATGGAAAACCTAAGGCAGACTATTTATAGAATTCTTTAAAGGGGAAGACAAATTGTTGTTACTCCGGTCCACTCATCTACTCCATGTCAATGTATTCCTGCTTGGCAAGATGCAAAACTTGATGCTTAAGCTTCTTTTGAAAAACTTTTTGGCCAAGAAAAATTATGCAAACTAACGGTCTAAATTTGTCTAAATGTAATTTATTCTTTAAAATATTTTATAAAAATGTTACTGTACTGAATTTTAGCAGTATATTTGCCTTGTGTGACATTGCTTAAATGCATTTTTGGACAGATGATCTCTGTCTATTGCCAGCATTACTCCTGTCTGTACTCTGTCACATATCCCAGGAGAAGTGTGAATGCTGAATTCATAAGTGCAGTGGTAAATTGCTTTCTCCTCAGTTTATGTGCCAGGTTAGAGGTCTGTAACAATCTGGATGTTTACAAGCTTTCAAGGGCAGCTGCCCTAATGATTTCACCCATTACACAGTAATAATCAAAGAGCGAAGAGAACTTCCTGAGGCCTGATTTAGGATAGGCCTCTTGAGTGCATTAGACTATATCAGAGCCAATTAAGACTGAAAGTCTGGACCCCTTTCCTGCTGTTATTTGTTTGACCTTCACTTTACACTGTCCTCCCTGATTCCAGTGCTGTTATCATCATTCAGGTGCCTCCATCTGAGAAACACATTGTTTGCTACATTGTCTAGTAAATTTAAGGTTCAATGTAATACCTGACCTGCTGTAAAATTCTATTGTGGATTGTTGTATTGTTTTATTTATGGTTTCCAGTTGGTCAAACCTAGTAAGTTGTCATTTGCTGGTTTCCTCCAGGACTAAGCTGTTTTAGCTGGTAAGGATCTGGTTGTGCTAGTTCCAAAGAACAGTTTGAACTTTAAACAGTTTGACCAGTTAATATGACCTAATTTTTTCAGCACGGTGAATAAAATGCCTCAGGATTTAGAAATTTTAAGTAAGACTCTGAAATTAAATCTGTGATCTGTAACTTCTCTATCGCCATCTCATTACTTATGGGCAGTGGGCTTGCTATCAGGTTCAATACAGGTTTTAAGCCTGTAACATCTCTACATATCTGGTCTCGCTGCTCTGAACAGGAGCATGATTACTTAAGCTCAAAGCATATCTCAAAAATCTTTCTTTATCCAGGTCAGTGACCGCATTTGTTCAGTGTCTGAGCTCAGCTCATTAGGTCTTGTATTGAAAGAAGCCGTGTGCAATCTGCCCAGAGCCTCTAGAGCACAACACTCTGTCTGTGAGATATTGTAAAGCTGGGAGTCCTGCTTCTAAATTTGCTGTTTACCTCAAAGCCTGTTTGTATTCAGTCACAGCTGCTCCGGGTGGAATTATTTCTCTTTATTGGCATGATGAGTGAGGGTTTGGGAGCTGTCACAAGCACAGAGGCATTCTGGGAGAGTTGATAGCCTACAGAATGAAATGTGTAGTAATGTAATGTAGCTATAACAAAACCATGATTTATTTCTTTATAGCACTCTAATACCTCACACACCAGCTGATGGATGAATTTGTGTTTGTAAGACTTTGTTGATGAAGCTTTTTTGGCTTTGTTAGATAGTAATAAAGCTACAAAGCCCATTTAGCCTTAACTCTAATCCTAACATCTGTTTTTTAGACGTTCCTTTGAGTTATTTTAATGGTTTCTGTTCATTCCAGGATTGCATTTTATTATTATTTTATTGTGTTATTATTATTTTATTATTATTTTAATAATATTTTGAAATATGCTTTAGTTTTATCTGTGGATGTGTTAGTTTTTATTTATAAAAACTAACTATACTTTATTTATAATAGTTGTATTTACAGTTTTGTCACAAACACGGATGAAGAGAACTCAGAAAGTCTTAACAAAAATCTTTTTTATTTTAACAAAAGACAAACAGAAACAAAAACCCAAACAAGACCTGATTTCTAATAAGCAAAATCAAACAGGGCTTGATGGCTTCTACTGGTTTATAGCACAATAAATGCATCGAAGTCAGACTTCTTGGACTTATTAATGCATTAGAAGTACATACACTGAAATCACAACCACAGGAAATAATTTATAATTTCCGGTCAAAGTATCTGCCACTTGTTGATTCTCTAGCAAAAACAAAACAAGATGCACATTGACAAAAAAAGGAGCACTGTCTTTAAAATGCTACAGCTTGGCAGTGTTAAGTACTCCAAGACTGGCAAAAAGTGCAATATCATATATTGTTTCCCCACAAAAAGATTATACCACCATAGCTTCAGATAACCAGTTTATTTTGTGTTTCAGTTTCTGAACGTGTTTTTAAACACAGATTTTTATTTTTATAAAATTTATAATAACGGGCTGAGGTTTGTCTCTGACAGTAACTTTGTGTGTGTGTGCGTGGGTGTGTGTGTGTGTCAGTCTGGCAGGTTATGTGGAAGCTCTGGCCTGTAGGCTGGGTATGCAGATTCCTGATCTGAGTCCCAAACAGGCAGACATGTGGCAGACCAGAGTTAGCTCTCACACTGTAAGTACTTATTTTGCACTTTCCCACAGACACATTGAACTGACAACAAAGAAAACAGCCCTTATCTATCAAGTAACAGGTTTAAATCTAACAGCAGAGAACTGCAAAGGAAAATATAATCTGATTCTTTCCTCGGCCCCACTGTCAACTTCTCTACAATATAATCACTTACTCACAGATCAGTGACATTTTTTGCCATTGGGTTCATGTGCTGTTGGAAAAGCAGTTGTTTTGTCAGGTCTGTATTCATGCACTGTGTGCATCCAAGTGCTTCTCATCTCTGCTTCATCCCTGAAATAATTTATCTTCTGCAATGGTTTCCTTTTTCAGAAAATATATTTTACTTCTTTGGAATGGAAACAAAGACCACATTTGACTCTTGAGCTGAAAGCAATCAGACAGCAACTGCTACTTCTAGTTCCCTATTTTTTGTGTGGTAGAAAAGGAAATGAAATACAGCGACTCTTGGGCATGTAGAAGAATATGTAACAGGATAGTTACTTAAAACTAAACCTGCCAGCCACTGTACCATTAAATGCAAACAACTTGTTGGTAAACACATACAATAACAGTAATATGTAATATAATATTTACAAATAGTATGAATACAGTAAATACAAACAGTAGGTAAAGAACAAGTCAGTTATCGTTATTTATTTTTTATTCTTTTTTTTAAATTATGACTATTAATTATTCATATTATTTTTTCAAAACTGAAGCAGGAATATGTTCTTCAAGAATACAGAATATAATTTATTGGAGGGCTGCAGGGAGGATTGTTATTTTGGCACGCTGATATGCAAGCAGTGAACAGTTCTCATTGTAAACTAAAATTTTTCCACTCAAAATCACATTTAGAGCGGAACACTTCAACAAGACAAGCCTGCTGGAGTGTGAAATTCTAATTAAAGGCCTTTATTTTGCAGACATCTCTGAGGATCCTTGAAAAGGTCACGTTTACATATTAGGCTAAACTAAATTTGGCATAGTGTTTCCCACCGGAATTAATTTCTGACCTCTCCTTCTCAGGGTTAAAATAATAAGTCTGTTTGGCTAATAGCAAGACACATTTTAAAGATGTTTGTTCATCAGCTAGTCAACACTGCAATGCTGTAATGATGCTAAAAAAAGTACACTATAGTTACTGTAGAAAAACACCTATAACACTATCACACACGAAACACAGCAAATTGCGGTAACATTGCCAGGTTAACTGTCATATAAAGGTTCCGTGTCTGTTTTTTGCACTTGTTTTTTGACTGCTTCCTGTGTTTTTTATGTGTATTGTCAAAATTGTTTTGTTCTTCTTTCCTGTGTTAACATATCTTTTATCAAAACACCAAGCTGGGGCAAGATAATAAATCTTATTTTTTTTGTTTGGCCAGCAGGCAAGTTTAGAAAGCATCATAACTTTAGACTTTAATGTTATGGCTTTGTAAACACAGTGTAAATAAGGAACTTTTGGGCAGCTTCTAAAGTTGGCAAAGTTAGAAGATGAGTGGCCAGCTGTTCACACATGATCTCTATATTGAAAAATTGTGATTAATATGCAGTTTGTTATTAAACAAAGCAGACAACTATATGTTAAGAATGGGTTGTTTTGTACTCAGCCATGATTAAATTATTTAATAAGTGAAGGAGTTTTTATAATAGGGTTGTTCAGCTTTTAATGTGATTTTAACATGACGTAACCTGCTCTATTGTAAAAAAGAACAATAACATTAAACAACTTTAATTAGGGTACTGATATGAGGTAAAATGTTTTAAGAGGCAAAAATTACTGAGGGCACCTAGATTTGTTCTCATTTTTCTGTTGTCCTGCTGTTTCAGGGCAAAGCCATTGGTGTGGGCATTGGCTGCATACTAGGCATGTTCCCTCTGCTTTTCTTCAAAGATGACGAAGAGAAAAAGAAAGAAGGAAAAGAAGGTCAACCGACTTCCAAGGATACCAAAGGTGCATGAGGAGCCTCCGTATAGAGGATCTCACGTACAAACAGACTTACCTAAAAAACAAACAAATCACAGTCAGACTCCTCATGCCAGAGGCTGCAGCAAACACTCTAATTAACCTAACAAACTGACAAGTGCATGAGGTTTTTTATGTTAATTGTGTTGAACATCCTCACACACAAAAGAAACTGGAGAGAATGAGAGTATCTACCTCTCTCGTACATGATCATTAAGACTGCTTTTAAGTGGTTTCATTGTTTTTATTTGTAATATATAGTTATTTAAGTTTTATTATAAGTGTGGTGATAGCAGGCCACTGTATAAGATGTGTCAAAATACTCTGTTAACCTGACTCTTCATTGATGCATTAATCCTCAGGCCACTGAGGCCTGTGTGCTGCTTTAGAAATGTCATGTATTTATGAAGGCTGGTCTGGGCGCACAACAGTTTAATGGGCTATTTTGTGTAAGGATAACTTATGCAAAGAATTGTAGAATATTTAAGGATGCTTGTAGGAATGGATTTAAAAGTATTTCTACAAAAATTCCTTACCACTACACTTAATTTAAAATAAAGTTTGTTGCCATTAAGTTGCTCAAATCGAAATAAAATTAAAGTAACTAAATAAACTTGCAATATTGTATGTCACACTTGAAGCAAGCATTAAAAGTAGGTAATTAGTGTTTGTCTAGCAGTTAATTCATTTGAGTTTTAGTGTGCCTGTGTAATCCATCTTTAACCCATCCACAATATGTTATAGAAAAGATGTTTCCTCTGCCACCAGTTGGCAGCATTGAGTCATGTTGCAGGTTCACCGTTGGGCTATAAGTGTAAGAGTGAGTTTAGACTTTAGACAGGCAGTTTAGAAACGTCACAATTCCAATATATATTTGTCTGCTGCATTGTAATGTGTCTTAATACAGGTGCACTTATAGTAGTTGCAATAAATGCATTTGGAGATCTAAATGCATATGTAGACTAATGCTCATTGAATTGCTTGGGTTACTCTAATTTAACTAACATTGACATTTTAACTGAAACACAGAACATAACTGCTGCTTTAGAGTTGAGCAATGTTGTATTCTGTGGTCTAGAACAGTTTTTAATTTTTTAATTTTGTTGCTTTGTATTTTTTAACACGCTTTCTCCTCCTGCCATGCCTCCTTTATTAGTTTTGTTGTATGATATTAGTTTTGATTTTTTGGTAGTTTGGTTTGTTTTTTGTAAAGTTTGCACCTACAACATCCTTAACTCATTACTTTTGTAATGTGTAAAGTGTGACATTAAACGAGATAAAAGGGCAGATTTTATCTAGCTGGAATTGTTTGGAAAAGTTGAAACTAAAGGGTTTGGAGACTTGGTGTTTTTGATAAAAGATTTCAAAGGATTGTTTTGTTTTCTTGAATAATTTGCACTGATGAGTCATTCACAAGACTGGGATTGTGTGTTGGGACAGGAAATAGAGTTCATTATGATTTTATGTTGATAAAGACTGTCCAGAACACAGATAAGCATATTAGAGATAGTAGTTCTCTTTTAATTCTATATTATAGTCTATTATTACTTAAGAGAGCTTAATGGAACAGAGCATTTCGGAACTCCACAGCCTGTAAAAGCACATAGTTGGAAACCATGGAAATTGTCTCTTTATCTCTATTAGAATGCCACATTGTGCTAGCACCTGGGTGGTCTAAAAAGAATAATTGTTATATAATTTTTACATAATTATATAATTTTATATAACTTAAAGGTTCGAGATGAAGCAAGCACAAACACTTTTGGTCTCAGACAAACTAAAGCTAGCATGCGGAACTGTTGTGCATGCGTGTCATTTGAGTTGTGAAATCAAAGATCAGTGAGATTACTGAATATATGATGTATAATATGTGGTTAAACTGTCAGCTTTGACCTGTGATAATAACTGGTATTCATTGAAACTTAATGACTATGCATCATAATGGATAAAAAATGGAAGGACAGATTTTATAGCTGCATGCATCTCTGTTTATGTTATTATGAAATTATAAATTGACATTTTAAACACTCGTTGTTCAGTTTTTTTGTTGTTCAAACTTATTTGCATGTTATTATGAGGACTGTTGCACTGATTAAATTAGCATTATGTTCAATAAGGATGCAAAAAAACATATTTTCTTAAAACTGTAAATGTTGCTGAATAATTAGTGATTGAGTGAGAGATTTTTGTGTCTGCCGGATTTTCTAATTGCTGCCTCAGTTATAATGAACATTGTTCTGCTACCTGAAAGTCAGCAAATTTGTTTAAAAACAAATGAAAACCAAGCTCTGACATGTAAGTCACTAACATTTACTGAGGCAACTTAGAACCCATAGAGGATTTGCAATTTTTTTGAAACTGGTTCTCACATAATGTTTCAGTAGGAATGAATGTAGTAATATGGATTTGTTTCTATATATGTTGGATATGTGTAAATTCTCCCAATATCTTAATATTGGATTTTCATAGAATCTGTTACGATTCACAGACTCTTATTTTGAAGTTTTCTGTTGGGTTCTGTTTTTTCTGTTTTCATTCACTTCTTGTTTGATAATTATGATCACCTGTAACACCCTGATTTGTAGCACTATTTAAGTTCTCCGTTTTGTGGTTTAGTTTGTCAGTTGTTGTTGGATTGTTTGGATGTTTCGTGTATGCTTCTGGTTTTTCATTCCCTATATTCCTGTGGACTCGCTGAATTACGCTACTGTGCACCTGTTGTTGCTATTACTTTGATTTCTATGGTTAGTGTTTGTTTGTTTTTCTCGTTATTAAATATCTTTTGCTACTTAATTCCATGTTCCACTCCTGCATCTCAGTCATCCCAAGTTCCACAAACGCCTTCCATAACAGAATCCACTATAGAATACCTGCAGCACCTGAACTTCATTATTGACTGTTTATAGATAGGTGGTTTATGAATATTCACTGCATGGTCAAAAATATGTAGACCTCTCTTCTACAGTACTTAACTGGTGTCGCTAAACCTCATAATTCAAGGAAAAAACAATCCTAATGCTATGTCATAAAATTGCATTATAGAGATTTCTGGGCTTCCAACAGTGTTTAGGAAGGGTACTTTTCTATTTCAGCCTGCCAATGCCCCTTTGCACAAAGCAAGACTTATGAAGAAATGCTTTACTGAGTCTGCTATGACAGAACTTAATTTGTCTTCACAAAGCCCAGCCCTGAACCTCTATAGAACACAGACTGTGAGTTGGACCCCATCATCCAGCATCAATGTTTGACTTCACTAATGCTCTTGTTACTGAGTGGGAGCAAATCCCAGCAGTCATGTTACAATATCTACTAAAAAGGCTTTCCTTGAAGAGTGAATCTGTTAGCTATAACCAACTCAACGCCTGTGTTTTTGATATCTAAAACAGAATGCTTTGAAATTAAACACATGGGTGTGGTGTTTGGGTATCCACATTCTTTTGGAATGTTGACATTCCAGTTCTGGATAAAGTTAGTGCAGTCTGACATTTCCTGTATTTACAAACCTTTACACTTAGATAATTTCTCTGCTTTAAAAAAGATTAATTTCTGTTCAATATTTTATTCTTGCCAAACCACTGGCGCTTCAGGAGAGCATTTAAATGCTTATTAGATGTTCTTCACAGGCTGCCCTGTGATTTGTTTGCACATGTTGTCTTTAAGGGTGAATGTTGACATTTGGTGATATGATAATGGTGGTGTTGGGACTTTTTTGTTTTGTGTCAGTTTGTCTTTAAATGGCTGGGCAGTCATGCATTTTTTTCTATCTTTGGCAGCCTCATTACAGGCAGGTGAAGTACATGGTCAGCATTAGTGTGTCTAAAGTCAAGTGTACTTCAGAAGTTTGAGTCTAAGGTGAACATTGGTGTGTGTTGTGATGACTCACTGGATCAGGGTCTAAACAGTGTTGTCTGTGCAGTCAAGAGAAGCATAATTGAGCCTGACATAGCTGTCTCAATGTCCCAACCTGCTGTCTGAATGTCAGGATGGTAACAGAGCTTCTACAGTCAGTGAATTGTGACCTTTAAACTTTAATTTCCAGCTTTAAATCCTCAGACTCCCCTTTTACACACGCACACACACAGGGTCTCTCTAATTCACCATAAACTTAGTTTTACAAATATTATGTCTCAGCAACTCAGACAGTGAAGAGGTGAATTGAGGTCGTGGATGTGAGACTTGATATTACTGAGGGTCATGTTATGCTATTAGCTTAATAATGTATGGGCGACGACAAACGGTAGCATCTGTGTCTTGACACTTGTGTCTTACATACTTCTGCAAGTCACCTTCTAACTTGTTTGTTATGACGTACAGCTACAAATATATGCTATAATAAAATCTGCTGGATGTGTTCTGTTTTAAAGCGCCCATGCATGCATTAACATTTTATGTTGGTCGTCAGGAAGATCACCTTCCTTTACCTTGGACCTCTTTAATGTACTGTTGACTTTGGATGTTGGAATGCAATCTCCATCTGGCAAAGTTTACCGTGACTTTGCTCACTTATATAAAAAAGCTGAATTTATCAGTGAAATTAGCTCAAAGATCTTGCTTTGGCAAGAGTTCATTACCACACAAAATACCTTTAAAAATAGTGTTCAGGCAAATCACAGTGTCTTATGAATGCTGCAAATTTTCATTCCTATTTTACTTGGCACTTCTCATTCTTTACCTGCTCTATCTATATACTGTACTAGTGCAGTACCTCTCATGGTTATAAACTGTATAATATAACAGAAAGTTCAGACCCTAAATCCTGGATGCCTTTGAAGCCATTGAAAAGCCACATTAAATGAACTCATAACATATAGGGCGTTCTGTTATTAATATGACAAGTTCCTGTTGTCTAATGACCACAAAACATCTATTCTAACCTATATTACTTGCTGGACTACTTGTTTTTCTTTTTTCAATTTTTTTTTTAAAATACATGCCTACTTGGTCTTATTTTACAGTTCAGTAGCCCCATGACTAATTTGTGAGAACATACATGTCTGGTTTAGACTTAATTAAATTTTAAAATAAATGCTAGTTGTTCATTACGTTTATGAATTAGTAAATCAATGATTAGGTATGTGGGTTAGCTTGTGGGTTAGTTTTACTTTTTCAGTCTTTTGACCTTTCACCTATTGATATGACTGCAATCTTGCCCATTAAAGTGGCTAAACTGGGTGTGTAGTTGCCCATTTTATTATGTAAAATACTGTATATATTTTACAAAACAGTAACACAGTAATTATGAAAACCAAATATACATTTGATCAATTTATCTCCACATAGTTATCAATATGTGCTGGATGTATTCTCTGTCAAAGTAATAAAGAGCCAAAGTTGTCCTTGTTTCCTGTATTCACAGCTCCCTCTGGTGTCCAAGGCCCCGTTTACACTGTCAGTTAAATGCGACCTAATTCCGATTTTTTGCTCATATGTGACACAGATCGGATCTGTTCTGTGACAGTGTAAACAGGAAAAAACGAATGCATTCGGATATTTCGAGATCGGTTTCAGGCCTCATTCATATGTGGAAATAAATCAGATATAAATCGGATAGGGGCCAATGCGACTGTAATGTAAACAGGCAGATCGGATTTTCTGAGGCATTGCGTTCTGTACGTCATTAAACTGCGACAATTTGGTACTTCTCCGCGGTTTAA
>JAZGTJ010001732.1:0-50954 GCA_036877575.1 Botia almorhae | reverse complement strand
TTAGGCCAAAAAGTTCAACTTTGGTCTCATCTGACCAGAGCATCTTCTTCCACATGTTTGCTGTGTCCCCTACATGGCTTGTGGCAAACTGCAAACGGGACTTCTTGTGTCTTTCTTTCAACAATGGCTTTCTTCTTGCCACTCTTCCATAAAGGCAAGATTTGTGAAGTACACGACTTATAGTTGTCCTGTGATTCTCCCACCTGAGCTGTGTATTTCTGCAGCTCCTCCAGAGTGACCATGGGCCTCTTGGCTGCTTCTCTGACCAGTGCTCTCCTTGCTCAGTCTGTCAGTTTATAATTTTCGTTCTACTTCACAATTATGCACTACTTTGCGTTGGTCTATCACATAAAATCTCAATAAAATACATTTAAGTTTGTGGTTGTAAGGTGACAAAATGTGATAAAGTTTAAAGGGAATGAATACTTTTGCAGTGAACTGTAAATAGTGAGGTTTTGGCTTTATATTGCACCTGTAGTATGAAAGATTTACTCATAGATTGAGAGCTGGTGTTAAAGATTATAACAAGTATAACAAAGATTTTACTGATGTCACAGTGTATATCTCTTCCAACCAACATAATTGTTTAGGAAATAAGAAGCTACTCCTGTAACATATGCTGTGTAATCCACGCTAAGGTAAAAGTGATCGTAAAATGACACAGGTGGGGCTAATATGTAACTAAGTTAACAAACGAGGTAATAATTAGGGATAGCAAGGAGTAATGATAAACTGAACTGAAAAGGGAATTCAAGAAACATGGAATATAAAAACACAATCTAATCCTGACAATTACTTATGCACAAGGTTTACAGGATATGTATGTAGAATATATATATATATATATATATATATATATATTCATACTCATGCACAATGCCTAAGGCAAAAAAATGAGTGCATGAAATTGAAAGATTTGGAGATGAGACTGAGACTGAACATGTGAAAGTGGGAGATGTGTTTGATCTGGGCCTGTGGGTGAGTACAGAAGGCCTGATGGACAAATGGCTTTTTTATTTCCTACTTTTCCAACCCCATTTTCTCTTTTGTTTGAAGGCTCTATTTTCCTTCTAAAACATGCTTATGTGACCAAAAGGATAAATTGGAACATTTCTTTCTGTTTCCCTTTTTCATTATATTCTGTCACATTTAAAAGGACAGAAAATGGTGGAGAAAATAAAGGAGTAAAATGAGAAAAGGCACACAAACTGGCCAGCACATGAATAGTCTCTACCTCAGGTTAATGTACTTCATTAGAGGTCCATTTTTGCATGTTGTGCTTAATTGAACAGCTTCGGTGGGCCTTGAGGGGAATTTATCTGACATTTTGTTAATGCCAAACTCCGTGCAGGAAGCTTACAGTGTGTTTATGAGGGGGCAAGATGGAGAGAGAAAAACATACAGAGAGAGAGAGAAACAGAAGGCTAGAGAAAAAAGCAAGATCAGCCTGCTAATGATGAGTTAAGGCCTGGGGATTTGGCAGACAGGTTGAGGAAAGCTCAGCTGGAGAGAGAGTGCAGAACCTGCCTCTCATAAGAAGAGGTATGTAGCTGCTATTAAAGGGATAGGTCACCAAAAAATAAAAGTTCTGTCATCATTTACTCATTTCATTATAAACCCGCATGATTATCACTTATTTACGGAAGCCATGAACCGCAAATGAAGAAACATAATATCGACATATTATTACGACATTACTGTGACAATATCTCATAATAACAACTTACTATCTTCAAATCATTGAGATATTATCTTGAAATAGCGACTTAACTTGAAATAACGACTTATTATCTTGAAATAATGAATTATTACCTTAAAATAACAAGATAAATTTAATTTTTTTCACCGAAAGGTGAATTTATGAAGAATATCCTAGTTGCTCATTTTTGAATAATGAAAGTAAATGGGGACTGGGGCCGTCAAGATCCAATATAAAAAAACAAACCTCAAATATAAATTTTTTCTGATAATAATTATATAAGTTGATTAATAATTACATAAGTTGGCTATAAGTTGATTAGACTACAAAATGACAATGCAATACCAACAGCACTGATACCAAATGCGTTTGACAATGCGTGTTGTCAGAAATGCTTTATATATATTATTACGTTTTATATATTATTATTATTATTATTATCTATTTTTATTTGGAGGTTGATAGCCCCAGTCCCTCTTTATTTTAATAATACAGAAAAGGAGGATATTCTTTAAAAACAGTATGTGAGTGTTTTACAAAAGATATCACTTTTAAGGTGCCAAAAAATGAATGCACTCGGACATAGATAAGGTTTAAGAGCTATGGCACGAAGCCATATTTTTCATCAAATAGTGTGATCTGTTTGGCACACAAAGCTATGTGTATTAAATTCCAAAATTCTCTGCCACATTTATGGTGCATTATTATCTTTTCTGAGACGTGACAGCCATTTCAGCTAGCGTCTCCATTTGTGTTGCACGGAAGAAAGAAAGCAACACGGGTGTGGACTGACACAAGTGTGAGGTAATGATGACAGGATTTTCATTTTGGGATGAATTATTCCTTCAGAATGATGACTCAATATCTGAAAATCCTGTTTTAATTTTATAAGTCAGTATGTTTTCTATTATTTATTGTGTTATTATTGGAATAAACATGCATCCATGGGGCTTTTTATATTCAGAGGCAGCATCTGGCTTTACAGAATGTTCGATTGAAATGTTCTAGATGCAGACATTAATCTGGGATTCATGTTTTGATATTGACTGAAACGCGATCGATTGCATTCTGCTCTCCAGACCGTTCTCTATAGAGGCGCAAATGAGAGTCTGAAACATTCTCAGTGACAAAAGAAAATATACTTTCTCACTCATTTAAAATCTTATCCTCATTGATATATTTTTTAGAGAATTAACAAAGTGTTTATTTTACATAATTATACCTTTATTACATAAATAAACCATAGTGGGTTTTACTATAGCAACTACTGCAATGCTTCAAAGTATGGTCATATGGACATATGAAGTGTGTTTTTTTAGTTAACAGTACTTGGATCTGACCATAAAACATACCTAAAAAAATACTTGGATGGACCATAAAACATACTTAATCTATAAATACTAAATAATTGACCAGATAGTATTAAAATCCATGCAAATTAAACATTTTATGGCTTTCGGCATAATCTTTTTGTTTTTAAGCAATTTATATACTGTATAGTATAGCTCGGAAGTTGACAATATCCTTTTAGTACTGTAGATACAGTAGTAACTACATATTTTAAATTTACAGTCTGTCTCTTAGTTAGAAAAGAACCACACATATTAATGTTTCGTCTTGCACTCATGGGTGTATCCAAAGACGTCCAATCAAATGTTCACTAGAGTCAGGCATAATCTAGTTAAAATAGAGAAAAGCTCTTACATAATGTCCACTCCAAATTCATATTTTACTAGAAAACTCACAGGAAATAAAATTCACCAATCAAGCAGTTTTCATGGAAAGATACATGATAATTTACAATAGTAATGCTAACATAAACACAATATCTACACATCAATATATATATGTGTGTGTGTATAAATAATGTGTGTATTTTGTGGTTTTTGTTATACAGCAGCAGTGTTCAGATATGGTCCATAAAATAGCATTGGAAAAGAACATCAATCATGCTAACTTTGACACCTACTATTTATGTTTTGGTATTTTTTAATGGCTGCCTCCACAACCTGCCCATTATATCAATTGGAAATTCACAGAGGGGAAGTATAAGTAACTTCATGTGGGCGGAGTTATAATATTTGAATGTCAGGAATCTAAATTTGACATGCATGTGGAGGAGGTGCGGCTCTTCCTGTGGACTGCCACACAGTTTCAATTGCAAAGGAGAAACCATGCCAAGAAACCCATGTGCAGAAGCTCCAACTGGGAGGAGCAACACTAAGTGCTCTGTGTGTCCCCTGCGTCCTATTGGAATGGCCCACGGAATCTTCTTTAGCCCTCTATCTACATGATACTCAACACTTAATTGCACATTCACACTTAACGCTTGCATTGGCACAAGCTCCTACTTCCCAGCTTGCAGATGGTAGAAGCTGCTTTTTGTAATTGTCACCTTTTTATCCTTCATGTTGATGTAATGCAGTGTCCTCATGTGCTGGGTGTTATTTGCTCTGTTTGTCATTGGAGCATGTTGTAGTGCATTAATGCATGTATGAGAGTACAGTATCACCTGCTATAGCGTGTGACAGGTGCAGCTTTTCCAAACCTTTTACGTTCACACAAGCAGATTAATCTCAGTCTCATCATGAAAGATTTACCGATAACATGTCAGCATCCAGAGGTGTTGTGCTGGAAAATAAAATGTCTGCACAAGAGCAAACGAGTTCCCCATCTTTGGCTATGTATGGATGCGAGAAGCCCGATACCATGGAGTTCCAGTTTGAAAGCTGTTGAAATGTCAATCTAATAATACATTTTATAGTACAGTAATTTGTATAGCACCTTTCACACATAAATGCACCTTAAAGTGCCTCACAGGTCAGAATATAAAAACATAAAAAAAAGCAAATCATAAAAGAATTGGCTAAAGAAACAAATTGTTTTAAAGAAATTGTTGAAAATGAAAACTCAATTTTTATTAACGTTGTTTCAAATCTGTGTATCATTTTTACAGAACATTATGTGTGTGAGAAAAGAAACTGTGTTAAAGAGATAAAATAGACTAAAATAGAAATTATTTACTAATAAACTCCACTTCCTCTGCAGTTAGAGAGCAGCTTTTAAATAAAGTATGGGATCTGTGGCACAGATTGGATGTCAATAACATCAACTTTGATGGTTTAATTAAAGAACCATTGCAAATTGGTCTGTGCTCTCCTCCTGGAAGCGTGTACACACTACCTGCATGTTACTATGATCTGGTTTTATAAAGATGCAAAATGGTTCTAATTGCTATGTATGAACGAAACAGAAAATACTTTGCTAGTGTTACACAATTTATAAGGGTAAACAAGAGCACAACAGCTACTAAAATGTTTAAATTGCCTTTAATATTCTGTAAATCTCGCTTTAGCTTTCCAATGAATGCAATGTGACGTGCCACTGCGTACTCGGTAAAATCCCAGATAAATATTTTAGTCCAATAAATAATTCCATTTGTTCTGCTATCCAGGATCCTGAAAAAGACTTCACCATCCATACAGGGGGGAAGCATGTATCTGTTCTGAACATGTTGTATGCTCTACAGAGACCAAAAAGACTTGAAGCGCTAGCACATTCGTTGAAATGCTAAAAGCGTTTGCAGACATCACACTGTTGTGTTTATTCTTCTGTCACAAGTATCACTGTTAAACAAGGTAAAGCAGCATTGTTCATTATTCATCTGACCTTCCCACGCTGAACTTTCTTTGTTATATAATTAATGTTGGAGGAGAGCTTGTTAAATGCCGGCTAAATCACTGCTCTGTTCTGTCTGAACCCTGTAAGTATCAAAAATGGCTTGTGTCTTGGCCTCATAATTGCGCTTTTAAAATCCCTGTTTGAACCACAAATACAGCAAATGTTTAATATTTTTATCTGTGCTAATACATATGGTTAGTGTTAATAGTAAAATAGTTCTATTGGTTAAAAAAACGGATACATTATGATGACATCATACATTATTTTATGATACATCATTAAAGCAACAATATGAAATTTTATGAAAGTGTTTTTTTGCATCCAAAAGATCATCTTTTTGAATAGCCCTTTAGAATAGTGGCCTTTAGTTGCTGCAATACATCATAACAACTTCTTAACACAATCCAAACATGCTGCACCGTTAAAAATAAACTTCAGTCACTCTTGTCTGAGATTTTTTAGGATATGCAGAACAACAGGTGCTACAACACAGCCAGAAACAGCACAAGCTTGGACAAATTCAACCACGTTTTCTGTGTATTGTCAGTTCTTTTGAAGTTTAGGGACAAAATTGTCCCTAATTATGTATGTCAGCATTACCTTACGGTGCCTGGGCAAGTTAATGACTTGTTTTTGCAGTTTAGTATTAAGACATATAATGTATAACAACCAACTTTTCTTCTACTGAGGAAGAATTTTGAGTTCTAAAAGTTACAGTATGTTTTCATAGTACAACACGCTCTTTTATCTCAAAAAGATCAAGGAGAATTTGCTTTAAAATAATCCAAAGAAATAGTCTTGAATTCATTTTCAAGCTTGAATTAAATGTGCAATATTTTTCTTTTCACTTATATTTTTAATCAGCTGCTTGGAATATGTTTAAAGGCAGATCACAGGAGTAACATCAAAAATAAAATTTGTTATAAATATTATTTCTGTACCATGTCAAAAGTTTCAAAATTAGTCAGATCTTAACGTATATTATAGAGGAAATAGATTGCAGTGAATTAGTCCTCTATCACATATTTGTTATAATGTGACAGACACATATTTTTGCATATTCAATATTTTATATTCCTCCATGAATCTGATAGGAAACAAGGCCCGTGAGCAAGACCCGTAACTATACAGGAGCTGTTTTATGCATAAAAAATGCTGTGACTTTTCAGGAATAGAATTCATTTCCCAAGGCCTAGATTTTATCTCACATATCAGTCATCCAATCAAATTTCTCTTCACATAAACAGAAAGCTCTGGAAGCTCCTGACAGATGCCAACATAGTAATCCTGATGAACACATTCATAGTAATGCTGTTATCTTCTGTACATCTCATAACAAATATTTGTCATGTTACAAGCCAATAACATCTCACAAGGCAATATGACTGGCAAATATCTTTTTAGACACTGTCTTGGTCTGAATGAAAAATAATAATTTAAGGACTGTTTAAATATGCCGTATCACACGGAATTTTTTCATATATAAGAGTTATATGTGAAAATAGTATATATAAAAAATAGTTTATAAGTGTTTAACTATAAAAACTGTAACTTTTAGAACTTATTCATAGTCCAAAATGACCACTTATTAACAGTCATTCTGCACTCCTGCAGTTTCCTGACATCAGAGAAACATATTACTGTGACAGCCTATACAGTATCTACGTCAACAACTCAAATATGTGCGCAAAAATGTACAGTAGCCAAACCAAGTATAGTAGCCCACCAATTTTTTAAACAGTGTTTCTGATCATTTCTAACTGATTATAACAGTTTTTGCAGCACATTTCTGACTGGATTGTGTTGGTAAGATGTCACAGCTGTATGCTACATTATGTTGATACACAGCTAACATGACAGATAAGCAGCAGCTGTTAATACTGGCAATTTAACACAGCCCTTTAAAAAAAGTGAAAATTTCGGATTTTAGATAATCAATTATGCACCTAAATTCTAATTACAAAAATAAAATAATTAAGCACTGTATACACAAGTTTTAGCAGGTTTTATCTAAACTGGTAAGGAAACACTTTTTTACTTTTTGAAGAGCAGCATTGGCAATTCAATCATTCAAATTTAAAGTCTTGTTACTTTACTTAGATGTTTTGCAAGACAGAAATGAATTGTCTTGAGAAACATAATGCATTGTTTCTCACAGTGAGGAGTGAGAACACACTCACGGCAGGATTTGGCAGATAGTCGTTTGTGAAGATTTAATACATTACAACAGTACCAGAAAAAAAATTCTCTCTCTTCCCTACAAACACCACCATTCCTTCTCACCACTGGTAACAAAATATCAAGGAAGTTGAAGAGCTTTGACAGGAAGGGTCACAAAGAACACAAAGAAGGTACTTTTGACAAGCGTACCAAAGTTGGGGCAATGAACCAAGAGAGTCAATTAAAAATTAAGTGGACCCTATTTGATAATTACTTAGAGCGGTACTTTCTCGATGCTCAAGGTGACTAAATAACTCTTTGTGAAGGAGTTACTAATACTCAGAGCAGCAAGGCACAGGGAAATCATTTGAGGGTGACGGCACACAGCAAAGTAATTGACTGGACTGGACGATTGCCTTTTTCCCACAACACGGAAACGTGGAACGCCTTAATAAATGTTCAGAGACAACACTATCTGCCAATGAATGTATTCTCTCTCTCATTTTATTCACTGGCAGGTTGTTATCCTGTTGCTAGGCAGTTGCAAAGGTGTTGTGAGTAGTTGCTAGATTGTTGCTATGCAGTTGCAAAGGTGTTGTGAGTGGTCTCTGAAATTACTGAAGTACAAACAAACATAAAGACTCTGTGTCCAGTGTCACTCATCTAGTCAGAATATATACCACGTCCAATGTGGCCACTGCAGCCTAAGCATTAAATGCATAAAGACGCAAAAAGCCTCTTGTTTTTAATCAAAGTTTTTAATCAACTCAAAGCACAGTTCACGTCACCCACTTCAGGAGCATTTTTTGGCTGTCAATCTCTGCATGGGATCAATCATTCTCAAATCATACCTCTAATTGATAATGTTCCCTGTTACTTTCACCTGACTGGATCTGTCTTGATTCCCCTGGATGCTAATACAGCTGCTCTTGTTGATCACACAGCCACACCAACCCCCACGCACCCCCTCCCCTCCCAGGAATGAAGTAATTAGCAGACTCATTGTACAGTCACGCTTGGACGCCCTCTTTCCCCATCTGTGTATTACACAGAAAGAGCTTTATTACTGATGCAAACAGACACAATTTCACACACTCTTATCAGTGGGCTTGCAGCGCTAAGTCTCAGGTGTGTGCCCGTGCGGCCACAGGAGCCAGAACGGATTAAGGGTCATCATAACAGACAACAAAATGTTTACCAATCACTCACATATCACAACGGTCAGTAACTCTGACTGGCATAAAGGCAGGGGGGCAAGGGTGTTTTGTGGTGTGGGGCAGATTTGAAGGATCACACATATCACTTTGTTTTAAACATGCCTGATTATCTGATAAATAAAACTCGTGTCACGTGCATGTGAAATAGAAGAAATTGCATTTTGAATATTGATGAATCCTCTTGAGAAATCCACTGTGATAATTAGGTTTGAACCTTCTGATTTTTCAGGCTTTGTCAAAAACAGACCTCAGCTGTCGACGGGCATCTAATTATAGCTCTGAGCATCTGGTATTTAAGTAGTATATTTAATGGAACTGTAAATGCAAAAAAGCTTTTTAAGATTAGAGAGCTGCTTGTTCGTACAATACAATACTGACAAAATGCAAAGGTAGTCTGGATGGTTCTTAGGGTGTTGCTATGCAGTTGCAAGGGTGTTCTTGGTGGCTGCTAAGTGCTAACTGTCTATCAAAAACATTTACCACCAAATTCAGATTTTTAAAAATGTTTTATTATTCATCAAGTGGAAATGACAGTTTCAGAAGTAAAATATGCCATATGCTTTCAGGTAATATTCGTGTCCATAACGCATACCATAAGTATTATCAATAGTAAGAATAATATTTGAAGACGTAACTAATACATTTGAATACAACGAGAAAGGTACAAAAAACACATCTTTCCTGTTTTCGTCATAAAGATATTAATAAAATGTATCAAACTTAGTCACTCTATGTTTACTAGCTAATCAGCTGATTAATGTTAATTCCATCACATCTCTCTCTGTCTCTCTCTCTCTCAGAATAAATGTGAGGCATTTATGGGTTTGGCTGCTCTGTTTAACCTTCCTTGCAGGATCAATTGGTATGTATGCTGTGAGTTTATTAGCCGTGTTTGCTAAAGAAGATAAGAGCAAAAATATGCAGAATGAAATGATTTGCATAGTTTAATTTGCATAGTTTTGAAACTCACCCTCTAGAAAAAGAAAAATATCCATCATTTCATTAATATAAACAGTTTCAATCAACAGCTATGACACCATAAGATTTGTAATAGTGATGTACATGGAATCTTCTACCTTGTTTTTATAGAAAACAGTGCAATGTGAGCCTAATTTCTCCCATTTTAATTACAAACTATGCACAGTGACTGCAATCGCACCCCCCTTCCCACCCCCCACCAACATCTGGAAAATACAGATTTTGTTTTTATATCTGAAACAAGATATGTGAATTGCTTGTGATTTGGATGTTAAAAAAGGCCTTATAACAATTCTATGAATTGATTTGAAAAGATTTTTCCACACATCAATGTATAGCAATATGAACATTTCAGTCCCTCGCAGGGCAGCAGGTTTTGTTCAGTCATAGACCATTAACGTTTTTTTCTCAGAAAATGTAATAATGTTCTTGATTATGCTATTCAACCACAGTGAAACAAGTATCAAGATATATGTTCAATACTATTGACAACTGACGCTATTGTCTTCCATTATTTTTAACATGCTCTCTCCTCATCCACATTTTTTATCTCGGTCTCTCATTCTGTCATACACAATTCTCACATTCTATCTTTCTACCAGTGTAATATATGCGCTGGTACTGGAATTCATTCGTGGAAGCTGGCCTCAACAGACTTGATAAGATGTGGGCCCCAAGACTAACTGATGATATATTGCATAGGAGACACCACATTTGCCAGCTGAACAGAAGATAGATTGGTATAAACACTGCATAAGCTTTCGCCGCGTATAACATTTTACAACACAAAATGTACTGATCAATGTCTATTTTCAAGTTCTCTGTTTACAAATGATTGTGCCTCTCCATAAAAACTCTACTATCGGAATTTACTGCCCAAAACCTGTCTGAAGCTTTGCAATTTTGACAAATTTTGTAGATTTGCAGAGTAGCAATACAATATTCATCATGTTCTGAGTTGAAACATTTTGATCCAAGTAGGTAAATTAATTTCAGTAGCTGACATTTAAATCCTCTTAGAGCCAGAATACCATTTTTGTTGGTTTGGATCTGATGGATTAATTTGTATAAAGGAAGACAAATCCCTTAAATATCAACTTTAATAGGTGAAAGAGAGATATTATCTAGGAATTCCCAGAGGTCACATCCTCTAATTCAGTCGATCCCAAATGTTTGATTGCTTTGTGCCCTTTTCCAGGTTTAAACACCATAAAAATTAAATGAACAATACTTATATAAAAATAATTGTTTATTAATAAATAGTATTATCCAGGAACTAAAATTTGTCTTCATATACTGTCTATATGTGTATAAGGGTAAAAAAGAAAGGATGGAGATCTAATAAAGGCATTAACTAATCAGCAAGTACTGAAATACAATTGAAACCTTAACTAAAGCTAAACAGCTCTTCTTAAAGGTGATTTTTTTCACACATAGGTCCAATGTAGTCACTGTGACTCCCTGATGTTAAGATTAGCACTTCATTAGTTCTTGATTAGTCAGTGTCTTAATTTACTATTAGTTCCTGTTAATGCATGCTACATTTGGTACTAGTACGTTATTATTTTTAGCCCCCATAGCAAAATGTTACCAATATTATTAATTCTTTCCCATTTTTTATTTTAACAAAGTCACTTAAAATGTAACATATGACACAAAGTACAAGGAATGTAATAAAAAAGTTTGTCTGGACCCATCAAAACAAAGCTTTTGCAAATTGCACAAAACTAAACTGCCGCCATTATAATCAACATAACTGCCACCATTAGAAATGCCTGATGTACGACTTGTAAACAAAAACAACCGTGATGCAGCATGTTTATTGGGGAAGTTACATCATTGTTTTGCAATTCAATTTGAATAATTTAGACAGCTCCATTATCTGTTGCATAAATGCTTTCTCACTCAATAAAGAAGTAATGGGATACTTTGGAACATAGCATGTATACCTACAATCAATTAAAACAAAAACTGCAAACAAATCATGTCCTTGCCAGTGTATCAAGTAGTATCAACACTAGAAACTAAATAGTTTGAGTGACCAGTAAATGTGCTGCAGATCTAAATGAGAATGATAATATCAGGTCTGCACTCTTAGTCACAATGAGCCATGAATGTTTTTGAATGAATTTGTTTTTGTGTCTGTCTCCCAGATATTGGGACTTTATAAAGTCCCAATTACTTTTTTTTTTAAATGTTTTTTAAGTCATTGTGGCGTGACATGGTGATGAGGACATTAGTTTAGGTTGAGGTGTCAGTTGCTTTGGTACACAGAAAGTATAATTCCACTGTCATCTATGGCTGTTGCCTCTAATTTCTTGTATTTTACTTTATAGCACATGATTTATTCAATACTCAAAGTAATTTTTTCCCATATTTGTGTGATGTATACATTTTGCTTATTACCTCAGCTTCATGTTAATGCTACATTTTTAAAAAATCAATTGTTATGCTCTACAACGTCTCCAGTGTGCTTTGTATTAGCAGCCATATTTGTTTAACACACATAGTTGCCACCTATCAAGTGTTCCAAATCAGATTCTTTTTAGCTTTCACTTGAGTTAGAATGCTGCTTTAGTAGTTAGCTGCTTATGCAGGTAGCAGAAAACTTATCTGGTACTGGAACAACTGAACAACTTTTAGTAAGCCTAAACATATGTAGATGCAGTTTGAGTTGTTTCTCATCACAGGAGGCGGTGTGCTGGCTTGTGTGTGTGTGAATAAGAAGGTAAATAGCAAAATTCAACTCAATTTGTTGAGGATTATAAATGCTTTTGCCTTGAAAAAGACTGTGTTGACCTCATTAAATGCCACATGCAGTGTTTAAAATTCTACTCGACATCATAATACCTGATGCAGTTACAAATGAATGTGATGCAAGACCTTCCACCAACTACAGAGTCTCTGCAGAGTTTTATATTATTTAGATCCTATCTTATTAAAATTATTAAGAAGAGTTTATATAATTAAGATCTTTGTCGCTATGTCAAGTAGTGTCTTTCAGATTGACCATGCATTACTCTAACATAACAGTAGGGCTTTAACAGTCCATTTGCCAAGTACAGACTTTGAAAAACCCATTAATGCTTCTCAGTTCTCCAGAAAGTATACAAAGATGCTTTCATTATGCAGCGCTGTGTTGTTTTCCGGAGCTGAACCTGTTGAAAGTGCACTATGCATTTCTCCATTGTTTACATAATTTAAGGTGCTTGTCATAGCATTGCTATTGCTCATACCTGGATGGATTTAAATAAACCCCCCTCAGGTATTAAAATATGGCACGTAATTTGTTGTACATTGTATGATACCTCAAATCAAGTTGCTTGTGAAAGAGTGTGCTATTACTTTTCTAAGCAATCAGACTTACGCCTTTTCATATGGTAAACAACAAGATAAAAAATCATAGGATTGAAGGAAACAAAGTGAAGGAACTAACTAAGTCATATCAAGAGACAAGAATAACAGAAAGACTTGGTTCTTTTGCCATTACATAATCCCCTAGTGATCACTCAAAACACCTTGAAGTGACTGGTTGTGCTCGACCCTCTCCAAGCAGGATCTGAACCAGCAATCAAGAAAGGATGGCAATCGGGTGCAAGATCACAGGCTCTAGAGTCAGTCACTAGTGCACGTCTTGAGATCAGAGGAAGGTTTACACCACACAACTGATCTCAGACCAGCTGGCTTTCATTGAACTCTCCCAACACTCCCATCCGGGTCACGGCACCATTGTTACTGGCTCCATTCTGAGCAGGATTAAACCAGTGTCAGCCTGGAAATCAGGTAAGCTTATTACTGCACAGCTTATTTCAGACCAGCTGGTTTCTGATAAACTAGCAACCAAACTGCAAAACCCTGACAATTATCCCCAGTATCCTTGATATTGTGTAAGTTTTGCACAGGCAAGCACCATCCAACTTTTTATAAACAATGAATATAATTAAAATTTTTATGCTATGTTTTTAAAAGCATGCAAGAAAAAACTAAATTAAATTAAAAATAAAACAAATCTAACTTCTATAAACAACACAACCAAGAAATCAAGAAAAACAAGACTCAAGAAATAAGATAAATAAATAAATGAAACTGTGCATAATTATAAAGTTAGATTCTGTTTTGATAAATCAACATTAAGAATGCTCTCATTTGCATTGTAATAAACTCAGTGACAGTCAATACACACGCTTATTTCTGCTTTGTTTTTTGTGAGTTATTTTAAAACGTGCATCAATGCATTGCACAGAAAAAGAAGGACCTCTTACAGTATATGTGAATCAATTAAATCTTTATCCCTGCAGTGTGCTAATGTGGTTACGTTGATTTACAAAAAAGATCGCTCATCTCAGTGACTCTCTGCTTAGATAATTACACTTAACAAATTGGACGAGTGCCACAGACACACATGCATGTGGTGACTTACCGGCAAAGATGTTAGAGGTTTATATGTCACCTCTGCAGCAGTTCAGCTTTAATGGATTTCTGGTAGTGGGACCTGTGTCCCTTAGTTGAGTATTTGGAATAAAGCTGAAAGGTTTAATTGTACAGCTTTTGTTTCAAAGAGGGGGATGTCAGTAATGCTAAAGTACCTAACTGTGCCTCTCTGTGGCCCCGTCTGTTGTCAGACCATGTTAAAGGCCTCATATGGAAATGAGGCATTTGTATAGACTTCCTCTATCTAATAAGCCTGTTAACATTCAATTGTTCATTAAAATTGCTTCATATGCTAACAGGATGGAAAGCAGAATTTTTAATAATAACTCTCTTTACAAGACTACAGCTAATGAATTTAAGTGAGGCTTTTAAGCTACACCACCGCCGTGTTTGGCAGCCATTACAATGAAAGTCAACCTTTGTCAGCCAGGCTTCCTCTTTCAGAGTTCCTGTCAGAATTTCCACCTACAATGCCTTGCAGAAAATTGTCATAAAATTGCCTAAATTGCACAGGAAGGAAAGTTTTTCTCCTGCTATTCCTCAATGAATTCCTTGTCGTTAATGGAAAGTGATATCAGCTAAGGTTTTGTATTCGTTCCATAATAGAGTAAGCTCCCGTTCTGTTTAGTTTCTAAGGCATAATCCTGACCATTATACAACCTTGTAGTGTCTGGTTTAGAATGTTCTACACAGACAACTCAATTTACAATTAATTCCAGTGTTATTGTTAAAGTCACAATACTTTATTAAGCACAAAATACACATTTTCCAATCAGAATTGATTTTTATTAATTAGAATTCAATCATCTAATAGATCGTACACCATTTTTGACAGATTTCTTCACTTAGCTTGTTGCAATGTATTATGGGATTGTCTTTTTTGTAATGCATTATGGGATGGTCTTCTCTATTACAAATACTTCACATGACATTGTCTTAATGTCATTGTCTTGGACCAAAGGAAATCATGTACTGTGAGAAGCCACCTTCATTTTGGAACAGCCTTAATTTCAAGACTATGCCTAAGATTATTTAAAATGCTGTCTACATAGGCTGTTTGGTAAAATTTGGAAAAGAGCAGTCAAATACTGCTTATCTCTTTACTGATCCTTATTTCAGTGCAGGAAGGTTGTTAAAGCTGGTCTTGCTCTCTTATGGCAGGCTGCCCAAGGGCGCAGATGCAGAAGCAGAGAACTCTTGAGGTCTTACAGCAACATTGCATAATGGACCAAAATAAACGTGTCTTTGCATCTCAATTTCATGCCTTGAAAGCTGTATGTTTATTTCTTTTATGCCATGGTGTAATTTATGATATAAAAAAGTCACATTGTAGGATGACAGCTGGATCTATTCCAATATCAATATTGCTTGTATCCTCACAGCAGTTTGCTACACAAATGATAGCATTATTGTTTAAAATCTTCTGTAGACTCCTGATTGATTATTATCAAGACAGTCAAGTGTTTGGGTTAGGATGAGCTCTAGAATCTTTAGTTTGAACCGTCTGGGGAATGGGTCCGTGTTCTTGCCTTTTCTGTTGAAACACAAAGCTGCTGTCTCCCATAGGTTCCTTGAGTAGCAAGATGCAATATTTCAGTTACGCTGTAACTTAAACCGCACTTATCAAAACAAAACTTAGATTTTATAGGCTCATGGCATCTAAGCATGCTTGTATACATCTTAAAATTATTATATTTTATATGTATTAAAATAAATCTCAGATTAAATCAACATATTGTATCTTTCACCTCACTGAGTTGAGAAATTATGCCATTTTAATTTAATGAACAGAAATAACATCAGAAGTTGAGTGGCAGAAAACGTCTCATAGCCAGCTGTTCTTATTGACAAAATAATTGCTTTCATCACATATAAAGAAAGTAAGTAGTCATTTAGCATGTAGTAGATAATTTAAAAATATTCTATATTCAGGTAAAAGGGCTATTGTAATACTAAAGGTTTATAATAACCCCGTGTGGGTGAAGTATTTGCCATTAATGTTCTTTTAAATAGCCATTCATTGTTGTCATCTGTCATTATGGTGTTTTCTTCAGAGGTGTTGAGGGCAGCTGGTGTAATAAAATTAATATAAAGGTCATGTGCATTGAACGAGTCATCATGTCTTTACAGGCCAGTGTAACGATATATTCTGTGGGTCTGAGTAAGTTCTGTTATTAGTGTTTATACATTACACTATGTAATAAAATTCATAGTGTATTATTAAACCTAATAATAAACATTTTTGAGATTTGTAATCTATATTTATTATCTTTAATTAATACAATATGGTTTAACATGTCTAACATAGTCTTTGTATATATTGGAGGTTTTAAATAAGGGCAATAATCTGTCTTCTATTAAACAGTTTATGTGGCCTGACTGACTTGACTGACTGACTTAACTGACTTTTAAATCATTACACACACATGATGGGTTTTCATGTTTTATGGGGACACTGCAGAGACCTAATGGCTTTTATACTGTAAAAAATGTATATTTTATCCCTCTGCAATAACTCTACCTCTAAACCTGTCTATCATAGAAAACTCAAAGATTTTCATAGATTTTCAAGATAATTCTATATTATTTATAAGCTTGTTTCTTATGGGGACCCAAAAGATGTCCCTACAAGATCAAAATTTACTGGTATCATATACATATGGCGACATTTATCCCCAAAACGAAGGAAATACCAGGACACACACACATCCATATCTCTGGTTTGTTATGTGTTCCTGCTACTAATGTAAATCACTGTTTTCCATTAGCACAAGAGGATCCTGGGTAACTGGATTACTGAGTGCTTATACTCCGCTTCAGGCAGATAAAACTGTAGCCATGCCAAGAAAGAAAAAAGACTTTTCAGTGTAGCAGGAACATCTGCTGTCTAAATCTGTGTAATGTTCAAATTAGCTTCCTCTCTAGCCAGCCATTAGCAAAAGGAAAGAAAATATCTCCTATAAAACTTTGTGTTTCCCTTTACAAAAGTACTGTAGTGGTACCATAATGTCAGAGGACACTTTATTATCCCTCATGGTGCTGAATGATCAAAATACCAGCATACAAATAGATAGGGAATAGATAAAATCAGTAACGTTAAACAGGCGAAGGTCGAGGCAGGCAGCAAACAATCATAAGCGATAAACAATCACAGTTCAGGTTAGGCAGCGAATAATCCAAAAACGTAATCCAAAGCAAAGTCAAACAAGGCAGGCAGCAAACAATCGGGAAAACCAGAAACAATCCAAAACACAAAAACCAGGTAAACGAACAAGGAAACCCACTGTGGTTTAAATAGACCGCTAGATTGTGACCAGGTGAACAAAACAGGAAGTGATCAGCCCCAGATATGGGGCCCATGTAGGCCCAATAGTAGTTAGTACTCAGGAGAGTACTAACTAGTAGTTACTACTCAGAGGGCTGAGTGGGAGCTTCCTCCGTAACGTACTACCTTGGATGCTCAAAAGAAAATTTATCAGAGGTCGACTCTGGGACTTATGGGAGTTCTCATCAATGTCTCATTTGGTATATTTTTATGTTTTTGTATGTCCAAGGATAAATAAAAATAGACAGTTGACAAATTACACATTTGTTAATACAGTATACAGAGGTATGACAGCCATAAAAGTAATGATAGCATATTGACTTTCATATTGACATTTTTAACTTGATTATAGATTTTGGCATCTTGGCAAATTGGAGTAGCAGTTGGATACTGTACATTGCTGAGATCACCTCCAAAACATTATAGCAGACATTTTTAAAGCAGGACAAATCTGTGATGCATAAAACATTTAAGCAGTCTTTGCTTTCCATTTAATCTGACTGTTGTCTGAGGAAAACAAGTGATATGAATTTTTCTTACCAATTAATGTTTAAAAAAAATGTTTTTCCATGGTACTTTTTGCAGCTTGTTTTTTTCTATATCACTTTATATAATGCATTACAAAGCTAGGGTAGGTAAAGCAGGGGACAATCAGAGTGTAATCCACACAAAGACCAAGCACACACACCAAAAGCAGACTTGAGTTTAAACTCAAACGCTTGCGCAAACAAACAGCATTTTTGTTGTCATTTTGCTCTTGCAAATTTCACAACTGAACCTTGTTTACAGGTTGTGTAGCTACACACTTGGATGTGGAGAAATTTGTAAACTCTCTTCCTTCAATGCATTGATTGATGTAAGCAGTTCTCCTGCCTCCATCTCATAGCATTTTTAACAGCAGTGTTCTGACAGAAACAGCTGGGACACCGTATTAAAGGGCCAGTATCTCACTGATTCAAACACACCACATCACAGTTTGTTGATCTCTGCAAGCTCACCCAGACTTCTGTAATCAACACAATTGTTCAGTTAATATAGCATGTAATGTATCTTATCTGTGTCTCCAATGGTCCTGTTTGAACTGTTTGAACATCGCAGGTCACTGTTATCACAGTAAAGCAGGGTCAATGACAGCTGTTGCAGCCAATGATTGTCACTCACTGGTACCTGCAGCCCATTACTGTGCCATTTTTAGTGATGCTGACATGAAAATTGGTTGTTGGGGGAGGTGATGAGGACAGAACATGTGACTCTGAGGACACTGAGGACCAGGCCTACGTAGAGGTTTGCAGATTTCCACAAAATTGGAATGCTTGTCATTCACATGCTTGCGTGTTTGTTTATGAAATATTTTGGCTAATTATATTATGTTGTCAGCTGCTAATTAGATTGGGGCATGTCCGGAAGGGTGTCCTAAAATTTAAACCTTTGCCAAAATATTATACTGTTATTTTTTTGTTTTTACTTTGAACTATTGCTATAGTGCATAAAAACATGTTGGTGCTCTGGATTTTATAAGTAACTTGTTTATCATATTTAGGTTGATATTTTATCCTTGCTTGTGAGGTAAAAATGATACATACTACATAAGGTGCATAAATTTTAAAACAATTCAGTCATTATCTGATTGGTTGGGTTCTACCAGATTCCTGGGAGACAGCACAGATGTGTGTTGTGTTCTTCAGTAGTCCACCTGGAAACATGCTGCTGAACAAATTCAACTATGATTGGCTGCTTTACATGTCAATCATATGGCCTCTTGGGTGGTCCTTTGCCAATGAAAGCTATGGCATCCAAATCTTCTGCTGTCAGTCTGAAGGTCTGGCTATGTGAGTAAGGTTACCAGGTGTAGCACTCATTACACAATGCATACAGACTTTTCAGTGTAAGAAACGTTTTTATCATTGACTCAGTGACCAGGTTACATGTTCTTTGACTGTCTCTCCTTTTTCTCTTAATTAAACGCGTTGCACACTTTTTGTCTAAATGTATTATTATGATTGCTATTATGCTTCATTTCTCCCTTTAATAAGAGTGTAGCACTCTCAACCTCATTTAACACATTTCTTCGCATTAAACCCATCTTGCAGAAATCCACAGATTATGTTAGCAGACCGTCATTACCACATCTTTACCAAGTCGCCAGGTGATTAAATAAAATTGCACCCTGTGGATTTCACTATTAGAAATTTACATCTGCTAAACCGGAGGCATAAACAAATCAGCACATTCTGTTATATAAAGCTGTTGTTGCATTTACAATGACATCCAATTATTTCTGTAAATAATTGTATGGACCCTTTAACAACAACAGCTGAGATGGTGACTCAGCTCAAGCTGGAAGTTGGAGGCAATTTTATATTCTATATAAGAAACAAGAGGGCTCTTATTTAGCAAACCTTGAATAACCTTGAATCTCTTATGTGATATGACAGTGCTGCTGTTACCCTCGGCTCTCAAACGGATGGTATGTTTCCCTGCTGAACAGCCTTAACAAGGGCTTTATGTGTATTCAAAGACCATTCAAAGGGGAAAAAAATGTGAGACACTCACGTTTTTGGAAGACATAATCATAACTCTGATCTGTAGGTACCTGCTCTTGCTCTTCCATCATTACCCGGCTCATTAAACCTTTCTGGCCAACTGTGAATGTCTCCTCTAATATCTGATGCACCCAAATTTAGATGTATGTTCTGCTCGGTACATTTCACACGCCACGGGTGCTGTGGTTTAATGGGGGTTTTCATGTGCATTGAGCCCATTTGTAAATGAATGGGTTTATTTCAGTCAGTGAAGGATAAATAAAGAAACAGATGTGCGGTTTATTAAAGACACAGGGCATGATGAACTTCAAAGATTCAACTGTCCTAATGTCAATGTGGACAGTTTACTTTAACCGTGTGTCAGTCTTAGACATTGTTCTGTGTGAACAATAGGAGGTCAAGGCATTAGCTAAATATAACAGTCTAAATATAGTAATAAAGACCAATGCAAAAATACAACGCATATTGGCAGCAGTGACCATAGAACAAAATAAACATTTTTAGTTAGGAAAATTACAGTTAAAAATATGTATAAAAAATTATCTGTTGCATAGCAATCAGTCTGATTGTGAGTCTGATTGGTTGTCGTCATGCAACTTTCAAGAGTTTATCTGTAACTGAAGTTGCAAAGTTAACCGACCTTGATGCAGACAGACCAAAATTTGGTCAAGGAAAACTAAATAATACATTGTTGTTGTATTCTTAGCAAACTCTTTTATACTAAAGCATGCTAGCTTATAGACTAATTCACCCAAACATTATTTTGTCATAGCTTACTAAAAAAAAACAATATATATTTCTTTAAAGCACCAATCTGTAACTTTTGCCCTTATATCGTCATTTCTGTTGGAAACTAAAACTTGCAAGGTATTTGCTGAGTTTACTTTTAATTTAAATTTTCTAAACAACTGCTTTTAAAACAAGCTACAAACACTGTGTAATGAAGAGTCGGACGGACTGGAATCCACACTGCACCATCTATAGGACCTGGACTTGAGATATAGTTGCCGAAGCCTCTTTTTCTGTTTACAGACGGAAATTTCCCACAAAATCGACCTCAACATCTCAAATTCAAACATTTTAAACATTCTCAAATCACTATTATAAACTTACTGTTGTGAATCGGTGTAAGGTAAGGAGATAGTTTTAAACAATGATTTGTTGATTAAATAATGCGCTTGCTCAATAACTTATTTTTGTCCATTTTTAACCCAAAAAAGTTGAATTGCTTTAAATAATAAATTTATTTAAAGGTTTTATTCCTGTAAATCCACCCTAATTTACATCCTAGTTTTTTGCCATATATTTAAACACTCTCCAAGTAAAAAAAAATAGTAAAGAGTAAACCAGATTCTAAAAGCATGCACAATCAGAAATCCATTAGCTTGCAAAGAAGAAGATTTGTAATCATTTATTAGTGTAAGGGGTGAATTATTTTTGTTGAGTCTTGTGTGAACCTCCACACAGCGTCATCTAGGAACCAATTACACTTTAAATTACAATCTATCTCAGTTAATTGGACTAATTAATATTCACTGGAACAACGATAGAGTCCCACTTGATTTGTTCCAGTTTTAATTGAACATATCTCAGCCCATAATCAGGCTGTGCGATATGCATCTTTTTAATCATGCTCGTCCACTTAAAGGCACCTTCAAATTCTTACCCGAATCACTGACACAAAAGAGAGATAACAAGCTTTTAGGAATAAATCTTAAAAATGGTAATGACAGGGGATCAGACAGAGAGTTTTTTCTAAAGCCTAGTTTAAAGTCTGAAGCACTATACAGATGGGAGTCATTTTCTTAACCATATTTGAATTGATTAATTTCATTTACTGACCCAGCTAACAGGGAACATTCTCAGAACATTGGTTAACATTCTCTAGAATGTTATCAAAAAAAATTCTTGCAATAACATGTTTTTAATGTTATATATCATCAAATCCTTATTCTTACATTGGTCGATAAAATACCATTCTTATATTCAAGCAATTATGTTATTACAATCTCTTAAAAAAAAGAAGAAAAAGAAGAAAAGCAGTAGGTAATTTGTTCAGTTATTTTTGCCAACACTGTGACATCTCAGAATTCATAAAATCCATTACTAATACTGATAATGAGGTCTATAAATCATGGAGAAAGATTTGTTCTGTGACTTGGTTTTTGAGCAGGTCAGCTGATCATGTGAATGACTCATGAATATAACTGATGATTGGCTGGTGACAAGCCCTTTCAAGTCCTTTACCAACAACTGTGCTAGGCTGTGATGTGAAAGGTTGATGCCTAGTTATGGCATCTACTAGCAGGGGCTAATGGGGCTGAGCTAGGTAACTTCCTGGTAGATGATGTCATTATAAAAATTGTTTTGTAATTAGGAAGATGTAGTAATATTACATGGAATGAAAGGTAAAATTGAGGACATATGTACAAAATGGAAAGAGGACCAATTAAAACAATATTTCCAAAAAAACATGTTTGTTTGAAACATTTTGATTAGAGAAAGGAACAGTGGCAGTATTTCCTAATGAACTGCCAGATTTTCATTTGCGAAGTTAAAGCATGGCACCTTGGGACACAGGCAAAATGGCAACATCTGTTCGATCCAAAGTACTGAAATAATTTAAAATTCACCCCATGTTCACTTAAGTGGGATGTTGTGATAAAAGAAAACGAATTATAATCTTTGAACAACAAGACATGTATTTTAGAACATATATATTTTTAGAAATATATATATATTTCTTCCCTCCTCTGTCCTCCTACTCCACCGCCATCTTCAACACTTACTACTAATGACTTTGTTACATTCTTTCTCAGCAAAACTGTAACAATCAGCGCTCAATTCGCCACACCTCAAACTGACATACTTATTACGCCAGCAACACCAGAAACACTCACTTCTTTTTGTCAGCTCTCTGAGTCTAAGGTCTCCAAACTAGTGCTATCCAGCCATCCTACCACCCGCTCGATCCCATTTCATCTCTTTCAAACTATTTCTCCAGCAGTCACACCAGCACTTACTCATATAATTAACACATCTCTTCACACTGGTATTTTCCCCACTACATTTAAGCAGGCTAGGGTAACCCCATTGCTAAAGAAACCCAACCTAGATCCAGCAATACTCAAAAACTACAGACCGGTATCCCTGCTTCCATTTATGGCCAAGATTCTGGAAAAGTCATGTTCAGTCAAGTTTCCGCCTTTCTCACTCAGAACAACCTCTTGGATAACAACTGATCTGGCTTCAAGAAAGGTCATTCGATCGAAACTGCACTGCTCTCGGTTGTTGAAGATCTCAGACTGGCTAAAGCGGACTCCAAATCATCAGTTCTTATCCTGCTGGCTGACAGTGTAAACCTCCAGATTCTGCTGACTACGCTCAAATCACTAGGCGTTACAGGTACTGCACTCTGGTGGTTCAGATCTTACCTCTCTGACAAGTCGTTCAGTATGTCTTGGAGGGGAGAGGTGTCCAACCTGCAACATCTAGACACTGGGGTGCCCCAGGGCTCAGTTCTTGGACCACTTCTCTTCTCCATCTACATCATTCAGAAACATGGCTTTTCCTAGCTATGCTGATGACACCCAGCTCTACCTCTCTTTCCACCCTGATGATCCCATGGTACCGACTCGCATCTCAGCCTGCCCGATGGACATATTGTGTTGGATGAAGGAACATCACCTTTAACTCAACATTGCTAAAACAGAAATGCTTGCGGTTTCACTCAACCCATCTCTTCATCACAATTTCTCAATCCAGATTGATGGGGCAACCATTACTCCATCCAAGATGGTCAAAAACCTTGGAGTAATGATTGACGATCACCTGAGCTTGTGGTTCCATCCCAAAGAGGGAAGAAATCACTTTCCCGGACTTTTTCTTTCACTTTGGCCGGTTGATGGAATAAACTACATAACTATCAAAACGGCTCATAGTCACTAGCTGTTTTCAAGGCTGTTTCCATCACCTCTACTTCTACTTCTTAAAAAAAAGGCTTCTTACACTGTGTTAGAATAGCTGAGACCTGTCTATAGCACTTATTCATTGTTGCTCTTATAGTTGTTGAAATTGCTTCCGTGTTCTCATTTGTAAGTCGCTTTGGATAAAAGTGTCTGCTAAATGACTAAATGTATGTAAATGTAGAACATACAGAAAATTTACTGTGTACAATGTTAAATGTGCTGCATATAGTGGAAGTGGCCCATAACACACATGTGCCTCCACTCTGTGAATGTGGATAGGAGCAAAAATGAGCATGGTAATATTACCTGTCCTTCTGTCACCACTTTGATTCAATTTGATTTCATGCTAAAGATGGATCAGGATTATTGGAACCAAGGCCAATATTCATTTAGATGAAAAGCGTGATGAGAAGAGAGAAGAGATGGAGAAGCGTGATTAATTCTGTTACCTCGCTTATACTTGTATTTCATTACCAAGGTGAGAGGGGCCACCACAGCTTTTTGCAAAAACAGGAAGCAATACATTTAACTTAGATACTGATAGTGTGACCCAATGAAAAAATAGAGACAGTTTATGTTGTATTGAAAAAATCATTGAGAAAGCATTTTATCATAGATTAACTATGCATAACTATTTTATCAGCACCTGCTTTTTATAAATTAAATGTCAGATGTATGTGGATCAATTGCATATGTTTGTTTGGAGAGAATTTTTTGAGTAGCCAAAAAACTACATGAAAGATTGAATTATTGTATGTGCAAAAGTAAGTGAAGCCCCAGCTGCATTGGTAAAGTCAAGTGGGTAACCGATTCAGGTGCTGTTCACAGACGCTCCCCATCCAATCTGGCTGAGCTTGAGCTATTTTGCAAAGAAGAACGGGCAAAAATGGTTGAAAAAAAATATTCTTATTTGCTTAAAATTTTAAAAACCACGTATAATTTTCGTTCCACTTTACAATTATGTGCTACTTTGTGTTGGTCTACTACATAAAATCTCAATAAAAAACATTTAGGCTTGTGGTTGTAATGTGACAAAATGTGGAAAAGTTCAAGGGGTATGAATACTTTCGCAAGGCACTGTATGTATATATATATATATATATATATATATATATTGTCACGGGTGAAGAATCACACAACAAGGCAGGATCAATGAAAGACCCCGGAGGGTGGATTTATTAAATAATAAAGGGAAAAAAGGTGCGTGAGAGATGCGTGGGGGAAGCAGCCGGGCTGGCTGCTGGTGCAGGTGCTGGTGCGGCTGGTGTGGCTCGGGGTTGCGTCCCTCCTGGCGACGCGAGTGCGCGGTGGCTCGTGCTCTAGGTGGCTTTCGGCCACTCGCTGCTCTCGACGGTTGCGGGGGACACGCAACGTATCTCCGGCTGGCGGCCCTTCCAAACTCCGCTATCAGACTCTCAATCCTCCTCATTCCAATCTCTCTCCCCTTCTGGGCGTAAGGCGGCGGCGACGCGGCGCAGCTGTGCCCGGTCCACCCGTGATGAGCAAGGGCAGGTGCGGCGCCTCCGTTGGCAACGCTGGCTGGCCCGGTGCGCCTCGTCACATCCCCCCCAAGCGCCGGCCTGGTTCCAGGGGTGACAGTGGATAACGGGGGAGGAACGAGAGGAGGGCGGTGAGAGTGTGGGGCGCCCTCTGGCGTGCTTCGCTCCTGGTCCACCCTCCGAGGGAACGGCTGCGTCCTTTCCCCGGCCTCGCGGTGTTGTCCAGCGTCCTCCAGCTCGACCACCCATTCTGCGACCTGCGCGGCGATGCGCTCTTTCTTGAGTGGCCCGCGGTGCGTGATGCGAGTCAGGTCGGGTAGCGGCGCGTCGAGATCCGCGTGGCCGCGCATGGCCGCAAGTCCTTCCCCCGTCCGGCTCTGACGGGTGGTCAGGTGCTCAACCAGTTCCTGTGAGAGATGCGTGGGGGTTGCGTCCCTCCTGGCGACACGAGTGCGCGGTGGCTCGTGCTCTAGGTGGCTTTCGGCCACTCGCTGCTCTCGGCGGTTGCGGGGGACGCAACGTATCTCCGGCTGGCGGCCCTTCCAAACTCCGCTATCAGTCCAAGCTTTGCCTTTCTCTCCGTCCGACTCTCAATCCCCCTCATTCCAATCTCTCTCCCCTTCTGGGCGGAAGGCGGCAGCGTTTTAACGCCGCGCTGTGATGCGGCGCAGTCCGTTGCCAGGGCGACACTGACTGCCCCGGTGCGCCTCGTCACAATATATATATATATATGTATATATAAACAATTCCGGATATTTACAGCAACTAAAACATAAACCGTAGGACATGTGGTAGCTGGACCAAGCTCCAGCTTAGGTTATGTTCCCATTCTGTTTCCTCTCCATGGTTCCTTGACCTTGTATTACTGTTACTATCATAACAAACAAAAAATGTGAAACCCCCCCAAACATAGTTTATACACACTATCTATAGATATCACACACAACAGAAGGAGAAAAGGCAAATTAGGTAAATGTGATATATAAATGTGGTGGTGTTAAACGTTAAATAATAAACATGAGTACAAACATAAACAACTTATTTTTTACATGTTATTATTAACTGTCTGTGGCATCCTGTCAATTACCATAATCGGGCAATGCATTTACAATACTAAACTTACAATAGTAGTAGTCAAGCACCATGTATACACTGTGTGACTAGTCATAAGCATAAAAATATTTTTATGTATATAAAACATTAGAATACTTTATTTAAAACAAAATAATAAGAACACAACCAAAACTGCTCACCTGGGTGGTTTCTTTTAAACAGTAACCATAGTAACCACGGTTACTGCAAACTGTCAAAAAAACGTAATTATGTAAGACACGAGTCATGTAATTGGTACTTGTTATTTTGCTAACTGTGACTTGCTTATAGCCACCACTGTGAATTTAAAATATGTTAAAATTATTTTTTTCGTTTTAATCAATGCAAAATGTATAAAAGGCACACTTTGGCATGCTTTCTAAATATTATATTATACTACAACATGTAACATTATATTATACCTACTTATTCATACATGTATAAATATGCAATTTTTTAACTAGGAAATTTGTATGTAGCTGATTTGAACAGAACAGGCAGCAGACTGGTGTTGCTCTGTGGGTTACATTGGCCACCCCTGCTTTAACCTATTGCTATATAAATGTGTTTGTGTGAGCGAGAGAGAGAATGTATTAAAATGCACAGTGTGAAATTAATCTATTCATAAAACATCAGGATGCTGCATTTTCAGGAGGCGAGACAAAGCAGGAAAGCAGGTAGCTGTTGTAAAGAGCACATCATATGGCTTAGAGGACATTAGGTAGAGAATTAGTCTGAGAGTTTAAAATTAAACCACCGCTAAGCAGAGCACTCCACTGAAAATGTATAAAAGATTTGTTTGGTCAAAGCATTCAAAGCAATATTTGTCCACAGCCATTTAAACACTCGCATAGTTCCAAAATAATGTTTTATATATTTTTCTGATGGTAGGTTAAAGAATATTAATGTTAATTTTCACCTCACATGTGTGGGAAAAATGGCTGTGCTGAAAATGTTCATAACTAAAGTAATTTTCCTGTGCATTTATGATTCACAGCTTACTTTTTTACTATTTTATCAGTTATTTTTATATATACACAAATTCCTGAATAGTTAAACCTTATGTGATGTTTTGATGTTTAATGAATATAACCAGACATAAAGAGTGACACAACACACACCTGGAAAGAGCACCATATATAAATGGAAATATCTAAAATCAATGAAGAGCACTGTTTGCAGACCACGTCTTTAATACAATATATGTCTGAGTGATATTAGTGAGAGGGGGCATATTTTTTTTAAAACAAACTTTAATTTGGAATAACAAAAAAGTCTATATAATATTCTATAATATAGGTATAATATAAGTGGAGAAAGTTATTCACTAGCATTCCCTTTCTTCTCAATGGCCTTGGTATAGGACATTATATATAATAAATAGAACAGGATATTATGTAATATTGACAACGTAAACGTTGCTTGCAAATATATATATATACATTTTATTAAAATACACAGATATTATTATGGTTGCCAATGGAAAGAGGTGTTTTTAGCAGTCAGACGGTGAACAGCAGCTTCTAACAGTAGGCCATGCCAGCAAAACATGAGGTGCTTTATCGTAAAAGTAATCTATTAAAAAATCTTTATGAGATTATGAGATTTTTTAGGTGTCTCTCATGTAATAACATCATGACCCAGTAATACAAAATGTCATTGAGAATGAGACGTGTACAGAGCATAAACGTTTTTTTGTTGCAGAAACTTGAATGCAGCAGAAAATTAAATCAAAATTAAATCAAAGAGGATGCACCCAACAAAGTTTGTGTCTACCCCCATCTACTCCTGTCAACATCACTAATATGTTCCAGTTGTTACACATATTTTAAAACAAACTTCCTATGTCAATTCTCTGCGTTGGTTCCAAAGGACAAAGAAAGCAGGCCTAACTTAAAAATGTTGGATTAATATGGTTAAAGGTCTAAATTATTAGTTTATATACATTTATTTATATTTTTTCCTAGTTTAACAATTATTTATTGATGCTAAAACAAATCTTTATGTGCAGTATTCTGCTCATCCCTTCATTAAGCCTGTCTTTCTGCAGACTGAAATTAAGGCGGAAAAATTAAACACACATTTACAGCGACTCACGGTTGCAATCACACTCTCCATTAACGGAAGCCTAAAATACAGCAGTTGCTGCAGCAGCAGCAGAATTAGTTAACGAGTTAAGTGTTTACTTTCATTTTTCCATTTCATCTAGCTTTAGTCTCCCCAACAGCCACTCAGGCAGGGACCGTCAAACTGTTAACATGAGCGATATGTTAATTGTTGCTAATGTCCTCTTCCGGAAAAAGCCATTTTAAACATTTCTGCCTCAACCATTTAATTACTCACCCAAGTTTTTGCAATAAAGCAGGATTAGCTGAAAGGCCCTAAAATGTATTGATTGTAGATGCTCCAGCAACATTTAATGAGACCCATGTTCATTTTTGCAATTCACATTTTGAATTATCTGTGAATTGCTGCTGCCATTTAATTATTGTGGAGTCACAAAATATCCCCTTAACGTCAGCAAAACGCTGTAAAAGTGGCGTGCAAAGGCGAGGATATAATCCTCACTGCATGTAATGGCTTAGTAACAGCATTTAAATTAGCATCGAACAGTAATTAGGTTTTTTATTTGAAATTGAATGTTTTTTTCCTAAATATAGCAAAATTGTTTTGACACAAGGCTCTCTGTCTGATTTTTCGTATGCATGAGCAAATATTTGAAAGTGTCAAACAATATTGTAATGTGTAGTAACCCTATAAAGTGTTTTGCCTTGATGGTTAGAGCCCTTAAAGGGAAATTTTACCAGCCAGAGTTTCTCCAGTTTGACCTGTCAATTTGAGAGTTGGCAATACAATATTTATATACGGTACAAAATATACAGGTATCAGTGAGATCAGACCAGCCTCTCTAAGCAACAGAGAATGGGGGTGTTAACAGATCAACTTGGACAGCTAGACTAAAACTTGCGATTTCTTAATTTGTTATTCTGTGTAACAGACTGGCTGCAGATAAGATAGACTGCTTTTAATATTGTCAACCATCTCAAACTTACTTTTTTGATTTTTTAATTAAATAAATCTAGAGCAGGCTGTGTTGGTTATATTAACTTATAGGGCACATCAAAACACAGTGAAAATTAATCAATAAAAATCAAGTTTGTGTTTGACAACATGGGCTGTTTTTTAGTTGCAGTTCATCCTGGCTGCACTGAAAATTAAGTTTTACGTATAGCTGTAGCAGTATAGTTATTAAAGAAGTGTTTGCTTAAGGGCCGAAAGATGGATCACCCCTTATGGGACTGGAACCAACAATTTTTCTTTTATGACCCCACAACTTTGTCTTTACGCTACTTTTCTGATTTATTAAACTTTGGTAATGTAAACTGTTTATACAAGATGAAGTGTATAATTTGTAGCATTACAAAACAGAACTGCAATAAAAATGACTGTTTTCAAACAAGTTTTCCAAATGCTCCCCCATTTGCTATTGCTATGTTGTGCAATTATGTTATGTTGTCAGCCAACAAGAATGTCCCGGTCCATACACTGCATTCATTGAGCCACTGAAAAGCAGTGCTACAAACACAGTATTTTTATTAGTATATTAGCCTGAGAGTGGTTTACTTATTATTGCTTTTGCAAATTAACCTGAAAGTTTGAAAGTATTTAAACATAAAAATTACAGATTTAAAGTTCTTTGAGAACTATCAGAAAACCAGTTAATCAGAAACCCTGAGCCTTTTTTGAAGGGTGATGCTTTAGAGAGGAGGCATGTGGCTGGTGTTAGTAAAGTGAAAGTAGTTTATAAAATTGTCCTTCTCACCTTTTATTTTATTATTTCTCACAAATCACCTCAAGGATAGAACCAGTGGCAGGATGCCAGCACATTCTGCAAACCTGATCTCACATGAAAACCTTTTTACCTTTTTTAAGTAGTGATTTTGTATGAATTTGTATGATGTGATTCATATAGAAACATTTGTTTTGAGAGAAAAAAACAAGCATCTAGGACCAAACCTAACCATTACTGGAATGAAAGCAGATTGTATGAATTCACCATCAGATTGATAAAATCTGAGAGAAAAAAAAATAATAAAAAAGCTATGCTTCTGTATAGATTTTAAAGAACAGTTTTACTGGATAATGCACTTGTTCTAGGTTCCACCTAATTCACTCCCTCTCAAACACTGTACAGGCCAGGTAATCAAATCACAAGTAAAATGTTCCTGAAATATTTTTATATATTAAAATATTTTATTGTTTGTTTTTGACTGTCCTTACTATCCCAGCTGTAAGGAATGTGGCTGTCTCCATTCATCCCTCCACCAGAGGGAGCTGTCACCCGAATACTAGTTATGGTATTCTGTTCCTTTATCACCTATTTCCTGTTTGCCACCATTTTTTATTCCTCACCACCCCATGCTTCCCTTGCAATGTATGGCCAGTTTACCTGCTTTACTGAGTCTTCTCATTGCCTTAGCCTTGTTATTGAGTTTGTTTTTGACCATTGCAAGTTTTTTTTTATTTTTGCCTGGCTGGACTGTCATTGTGTTTTGTTGATCTTCCTGCCTATTTCGGTGATTACTCCTTGCCTGCTAATTTGAAGTGTGTTCAACAAACATCTGCACATGGATCCCAACACCATCTCCATGGCCAGTTCATTACTCTAGCAGTCTGCAGAATTCAGCTAAATCTAAATGCTGAAGCGTGTGGAGGCGTGATAAGTTGGGACATAAAATACCCACTTGGTGGGTTAGTACTGCACAGTTTTTACGTGTTTTAAAACAATCATACTTTTACTATGTACATTTTAATGTACAAACAGTTGTTCACCAGACTTAATGAACTGTTAATTAACAAAGCACAAACCAGGTACAACATTACCAAATAGTAACATTGGCATTACACACATAATACACAGTATCTGCTGTAAAAGGTAATGAATAATCGTGGTTAATAGTAAGTGAATGAAACCACAACAGGGTGGTGTGCGGTACAACCACTGCTTCTGCATTTTGGCACAATTTATAGAGCCTATGCTTAATGACTGAAATAATTACATGGTAATTAATTATCATTTGTATTTGGTTGGTTGAAGTTGTTTCTTGTAAATACACATCTCAGGAATGTATTTGTTTGTTTATGTGTACCCTGTGCACCTCTAGCATCTTCTGTTGAGGGGATGCTACATGTGAATATGGTAAAATCAAAATGACTTTTATTATTTCATTACTTTATTCTTATGAAACTTTGTCAGGTTATTATCCTCACAGTGACTGGCTTTTATTCTTAATAAGTCCCAATGTCCTCTACAGAGGTGAGGCAATAGAATAAGTAACTGTATGTCCCCATTACAACATTTGTAATGTATTTAGAAATGTTTTCTCTCCCAGAGATTTCTCAGAAACATCTTTCTGTAATTGCATGTTTTTCACACAAAAGAAAACACTAAGGATGTGAGATACTAGACAGACAAATAACAATTGGGACATGGATTTATCTCTGAGAGTCAGTCTTGCACTGTGTGTGTGGAGGGATCTAAAACAGCACAAGATGAAAAACTGTGTGTGTATGTGTGTGTGTGTAAAAGACAGTGTAACTTTGTGTAAGTTTTAGAGAGAGTGACTGATTCACATGACTGTGAGTACTGACAGTGTGATAACAGTGTTGAACACAACAAAGACTGATTTAAAGAATATTTAACAGAACACTGCTCCAAAAAGATGACATAATAAGTTTTTTTTATTTTACTTAAGTAATGGTGGCAAAATGGTTTGTTTTTGTTCTTCAAACTTGTTATGCAAATTAAGAGAATGCACAAACAACTTACATTTTAGTCTGTTCCAAAGCTATCATATGGCTTCAATTGACTAAGACAGATAATTTGGTTATATTTGTTGTTACTGAAGCCATGTTATGTGGAAAAGAGCAGCCCCAATATTCTTCAAAAATTCATCTTTTGTATTTTACATAAGAAAGAAAGTCATGTGTGTTTCGAAGAACACAGAAATGATGACAGAATTGTAATTTTATTTCTTTAATGTGTAGAAACACTAATGTTACATCCAGTGGCTGTGATTGACTTTTCTCTGTCAAGGGATTACAGGTCTCATTCTAGCAGTTTTCTGCAATGTTGACAGGTGTTCACCTTAACTCTGAAATGTTGCCCTGAATCAGCTGGTTAAAAGCACTGTAGACCTCTTTCATCCAAGCTGCCTGAGGCAGCAGAGTGTGCTAGCAGGACAGAAATATTTTCTCTCACATTTGGCTCAGGGGGAAATAGAATCCTCAAAGAATTTTGAGACCTGCAGCCCTTTCTGGAGAGATGTTTTTTCACTCATCCAAAACTTGGCCTTCCAACTTTGCCTTAGTTTTGTATCAAAACCGTTTTCCACAATATAAGCCACATAGCCAGTATGTTGCATTTTCAGAAATCAAAGTGTTCAGTAACAAGCACACTTCACAAGCAGCATCTTGGAGGAATTTTGTCTTTCTATTGAAGAATAAATGGCGAATCATCAGAGATCTGCGTAGGCTTCATGCTGCTGCCAGCTATTTACAAGCAGCCTGAAACCCTGAAATCTCTGACAAGCAATTTTAACAAGTCTGTTGTTGCATCCTCTCAGCTAATGCTGAAGATCTTTAGGCTAGGAGCGGGTTAGAAACAAAGTTACTCTCTGCCGCAGTCTTGTACAGGTTGCAGATTTTACTGTATATTCTGAAAATTTCAGTAAAATTCCTGTAGACCTACCTATTGATTTGTCAAAGGTGTTTAACCTTCGAATGCAATGTTTTGTGCTGGTGCAATATATTTAAATATATTGTTTATTGTGCAATAGTGTATTTAGTTGTGCAATAAACCAGAAACATTATGAAAACACATGCATATGGATCACAACACCATCCCCATGTCGCCAGTTCATTACACTAGCGGTCTGCAGGATTCAGCTAAATCTAAATGCTGAAGCGTGTAGAGGCGTGATAAGTTGGGACATAAAATACCCACTTGTCTCATTATTGTCTTTTTAAAGAATGAATGCAAGTAACAAAAAATAAAATAGATATCCTGAGTACCTCCAAACTGCTTACAGCAAGTTTATCTGTGCGTGGTTTATTAGAAAGCATTTAATCTCTTGAAAAAGAGAATCTCAGCATCTCAGAACATCTCTCAGTGGAACTGGGAGATTCTTAAGATTTGATAGTAGTATGTTTGTGAACAAATGTTTTTTTATATTGTGAAGGAGCGTGGACCAATGGGAGATGCCTTCTTCACTATCCAGGGACGACAGAAATCAGTTACAGGGGATTTATGAATCATGGGCACGGATAAGGTAATAAATGAAATTTTTATTACCTGTATGTTTGATCACATTATTTTATATCGTTCTAATTAAACTAGCCACAGTGAATGTCAAATTTAATGCAAAATGATTACTGACTTTATACGTTAGCTGAATTGGTGAGTTAGTACTGCACAGTTTTACGTGTTTCCAAACAATCATACTAAAAGCACATTTTAATGTACAAACAGTTGTTCACCAGACTTAATAAACTGTTAATTAACAAATAACATCATGTTAAATAACATCATGCACTTTGGTCTGAGAGGTTTGAGCAGAGCCGTCTCTCCCAAAAGTTGTCAAAAAGAGTCATATATTACCTACTCCATCATTTTAATACCCAATCATACCTTTTTAAATTTAAACACGAAAAGAAAAACTTTTTAGCTTATATTAATTTTAGCTTATATTAATTAACAATTGTGATTTACCACTAATTAATAATACATTTTTTAAGAATTTGTTTTAATAACTAATTTCATATTTTAAGTAAATGGATACAATAGATTCCAAATCTACTCCAAATTGATTGACTTAATTAGACATATAGTGAGACATACTGCATACATGTGCTTATGTATAATATTATTTATATTTTAAAACTTTCTGAAACATTTTTGCTATATGCTACTAGTTTTTATGTTAACAGCTCATTGCAGCTGGAAGTTGGTTGGGTGATCACTTGAGGGATGATACATACATTAAGTTGCAATGTATGTTTTAATAAATTAGATGGCTGACTTCATTGGGAAATCTGATGCCCCACATTAAGAAAGAAAACCAAAACTTTTCTTGGATCTGTGTTAATAAAACAGATAATAATTTTTTTGTTTTTTTTTTAGTACATTGTTTTTGTGTAACCCTACCCCAACTTACAATCAGGGAACACATTGAGGGAAGCCTCTGGGCATGCCATCAGAGGTTTGAGGTGTCACCTATCCACCAGTGCAGTGTAGCAGTTAAAATCCTGGCTAGTAATTGAAAGTTGTAGGTTCAAAACCTTGCAATGTTTGAGTCAGGACCTCTTGCTCTATGCCCTTGAGCAGAATATTGAACTGGAATTGCTTCCTGTAAGTTGCTTTGGATAAAGTGTCTTCTAAATGGCCAATTGGTGGGGTGAAGGGATGGGATGACCCCTGAGACAGACCGACCCAACTATAGTTTAACCTCACACTTCATTTCCAGTTAGGATCATCACCTAGATATGATGATCATCATGCCAATTTAAGAAGATTACAGCCATAACCAGCCACAAATTCCTATTATCTATTTACCTACCTCCAGCTCAGTTAGATTCTACATTTTTGTTCTCTGCCTAGACACAGCAGTGTGATAACTGCAACTAGTAACATTATGCTACTGTCGCCATCTCTGCTTGTATCTCAGGGCCTGGCATTTGTCAGAAAAACAGCACCAACTGCTCAATATAAAATTAATATAATCAATATAAAATGATAAATCCTTTATAATCTCTCCCAATTGAGCCAGGTATTTCCCAAGGTTTTATTTTCTCCATTTATACATCATTGGACTTTTGGTTCCTTGCCACTGTTGCCCTGTTGGCTTTCTTACCGGAGGACTGCTCACATTTATCTTGGCTTAGGGTTAATATTGCTTTTAATACAATTATCTACTCTTAACTACAGTCCTTAAGACTCTACTACTTTCTTATTATGTTCAGACATTTTATGATACTATATACAATACGCATATATATATATATATATATACATATACTCTTGTTCTATAAAATATTGTTTTCTTTCCAAGCTCCATCTTCATGTAAGCTAGAACGGCATACCTTATATGAGACTAAGTATCATCTGTGTAAATGTCTTCTAGCATGTTAATTGACTAAATGTCACGTGGACTCAAAATTACACACTGTTTTAGTAGGCTGTCTGGATATATTACCCTCTCATAGACCACTGAGATATAAGGTATAAGATGTAGATATAAGGAGATATAAGATATAAGGATATAAGGTATAAGCCTTTGCATGAAATGACAGGTATTGCTGATGCAAGTCCATGTATTCAAATGGTCCAAACATGTATGTAGTTATCACCAGTTTAGTCAAATTTACATTCATAAATCAGTTGTTATCCTAGTATCACTAATTAGTTTTACTGATATACAATATACTAAGATATAATGAAAAATGTGCAATAACACCATGTATTATGTATTGTGCTGTACGTTTCATAATTTGCTGGTTTTCTATGTTTATTATATTTAATTGTATGGAAAGCCGCTTTGAAACAATGCAACATTGTAAATATACTATATGTAAATACTATATAAATAAAACGGAATTGAATCTGAATTAAGGAATTACTTGAGTCCTTACTTTGCCAGAATATAGCCTGTATATGTGTGTGCATGTATAGACATCACATTTGGAGTGTTTTAGCATGTACAGGCTTAAGTTGAGGGGTGCATGTTGTCATACCTTCTCTTTAGATGTTTAAGTGAATAGCAAGAGTCAGATGGCAAAGCCAGATGGGAAATTGAATCCTGTCCTACTTAATGCATCTGAAATGGCGCTTCTCTCGCATGTCTGTATTGAGCTGTTTATTCACTGGGCTGCTTTCCTCTATCCTTCATCACATTATTGCATTCACAGACTCCACTCTTTCTTCAAAGCACAGATGAGACATTTACTCGTCAAAAGATATGGAATAATTCTCACGACAGAGAATCCACAGACGAGAAATATGATGCTATTATAGTTTCCTTTATATTTGTACCTGTGGTTGATTTGTTTAGGGTGCGCCACGGTGTATTTCTGAACGTTGAGGCACAAGTAAAGAGACCTGTAAACATTTGTTTGCTGTGAGCCAGAGCTACAAAAACACTGCTTGTGTTAGGTGCAAAAATTTGTGAAGCATAACATTACATTGTACAAATTGTGTTACATTTGTGCATACATGGGATTCCTTGCTTTTGTTCTTGGCATCATTATGCTGGATTTGTATCTTTGCTGCTTACTGCATGAATTATCACAGCACAGTATCCCACATGTGCTGTGGTGTCTGCCAAAATAAATTGTAATTGTAAAAGATATTTGTGGCTTTTGCAAAATAAGTTTGCTAGCATGGAAACTATGAAATGGTGCTAATTGAAACTAGAAATTAGATGTATTAAGCCCCATATCTGTTAAAGATATGACAATATGTACCTTGTGGTGAATTTATAGTGTGAAGTTTCTTCAGCTGTTGTCGTGATCATTAGTTTTTTAACAGTGGTATAAAAATTCACATTTAGGACTGTAAAGTACAACTACAGATGTTGTTGAAGATGTTGTTGAAGCTTGTGCTTCGACAGGTTGCTTGCTTATTTGTGACATGATATGAATTCAAGCCTGTGTTATTTTCTAAAAGTAATGAGTACCTATACTCACCTTTCTGAACTTACATGTTTAAAAAATTGTTTTAAAGAAACAGCACAACTGTTGACAATTACATCTAAAGTTACCTTTAAACTTTCCTGCAATCTTCTGCTTAGTCTTCAGTAGCTAGACTAACAAAGTCAGGTGTGTTATGAAGTTTAATCAAGAACAACCTACTTAAACAGGAAGATTTATATATAGAGTCGAGATGACATGTCTTTGTGATCATAATTTCTATATATATTATTTCTAGTTTGCATTTCACCAAGTTTCTCAAACAAAAGTCTGAATATTTTTTAAAGATTTAAAGCCCTAAACCTGAGACACACTGGTAAATCTAGTGATAAGTCCCATCTTCACAAGCACTTGTGATAATGTCAACCAAAAAGTGAACTTTTAGGAAATCTGGCTGAAGCTTATATATTAGACAGATAATGAGCAGATTTGGGGTGGTCTTCTGAAGCAGATGCCATTCCTTGCATTTATTCATCTTTTTCCAAAATCCACTTGTTTATGCCCAGTTCAGAGAGAACATGTCAATCACAGCCTGTCACTGTCAGTTATGATCAGGGGTGACATGATGTGTAAAACCCCCAGAATTCCCCAGTGCACTGTCCTGCCTGCTTGTGCCCTTGTTCAAGGTTACTCAGCGACCTCCCATGATGTAATCTCTAACATGTGATGGGTCTTGAGAGCTTTACCTTATGTTTGGACCTCCCTCTCTCTCTCTTAAAGCTCTTGCTGGTTCTCTCGCTCATCCTAAATTGCAGACAGGGGACAGGACCCAAATAGATCAATTAAATTTCAATCTCAAACCTGAAGTCGAACAAGTTTTAGAATGTGTTGTATTTAGCCTTGAACAGAGCTCCCTATGAGGGTCAAGTCAGTGCTGGAAATGTTGTGTAATAAACACATTTAGTTATCTCAGGAGAGATACCAAGTCAGTGCCGCTGTAGAAGTTTGGAAGGCAATAATGACTTCTGCCTCAAGAAAACATAGTAAGGGGCATATTTGCTCTTTTGGTGACTGCATTGTGATAAGGGTTTGAGACAGTTCTTAGATGGTTCAAAGGTCTAGAATGAATCTGTCCACAGAGGTGATGTTATAATTTGGTTTCATTTCAACAGGATCTGATAACTTAATCCATGACACATGTTGCCCACCCCAATGAATTCTGTTCTAGCCTGTAGTGCAAACACACCACTGAGACCATATTTTGACCAAACCAAGTAGCGTTCTTCAAGGTAATTCCACTTTAAACAGGTAGTATTACTATTGCTAGTAGTAGCTTAAAAGTATTATTCATCCTACCTACAGAACATTGCACTTCATCTCCACACCCTCGGCAGGCACATTTATCCAAAGCAATCTACAGCTCTTTCTCTCTTTCAGGCTTTATGTTTTATCAATATGCATTCACTGGGGATCAATCACATGATCTTGGCATTGCCATTTAAACTACAGGAAAGCTGCCTTTACACAAAATTACTTGGTGAGGTCATCAGCCCTCATGGCTTCCCTTGTCATTTTAATGCTGATGACTCTTAGTTTATTTCCTCTTTTCCACCCCCTGACAATGAGAAGCCCACATGAATCACTGCATGTGTGACAAGCTGCATTTCTGTCTGGATGAGCAGCCATCATCTCAAGCTAAACTTAAACATTGCTTTTTATCCCGTCCAGGAGCAAGCCAACCTTTTGAAGACCTTGTCATTTAAATCAGCAACTCAACCAACTCACCTGCACACAAAACCAAGAACCTTGTTGTCACACCGATCATTTACCTGTCTTTTGCACCTCACACTCCTGCAAAACATCTTTAAAGCTTTTAAGGTTAGAACTGTGGCACACATGTTCAGCTGCAGGTTGTCTCACCTCTTTAAATTTTTGGATTAATCAAAAACAAATTATGTTGTATTAGTTGCTTTTTCAAGTTCTGTTGTGTTTGTATTAGCATTTTCATACAGCTTACTACTGTGTATATGTACAGTAAACACATCTGTCTTACTATATTAGATAGTGTTCCAAACAGCAAGCTTGCCATCTGTTGGTCACAAGTCTCAGATGTACAGCTGAAGTAAATCTAAATATATATGAGATCAGCGTGTCATAATGCCTGCTGAAGAAAATAAAAATGTAAGCAGTGAAATTAATTTTAATTAAAAATATAATAACATTCTAACTTATGAATTCTGTAAAAAGCACAGCAAATTGCTGTTTTTACTGGCAACAGTTTTTGTCATAGAATGAATGACAGATCCCTCCTAAGGCAGCATCTAAATCCAAATAAGCTCCCTTCTGTTTAACATTTTCTTGTATTTGTGATAAAATCTGCTTACAGGGCAGCACAACCTGTTCAAAAATATTCCTCAAATACAGCATCAGGCCAGTTTTAACACATAATGTAAATGAGGAATTAAATTTGCTGAACAGCAGTTTTTCGTTTTTGCTGTGTGTTTTTACTGCATGAAATGCCAGTGGTGACAGCTGAAGGTGGTCTCGTTTACTTGTGTTTCTGGCAACATTTTGAACATGGGACAGGCATCTTTATGAGGACAGGTAAATTGGACAGGTGTTATGGGAATTGTTTTACCTTCAGTAAATAATGTCAGTGAGCCACAGCTTAAGGACCTTTGAGATTTCAGCTGTGACTGTGATGCCGTATGCATAGGCCTTTCTGTTATAGTAAGATATACACAGAAAGCTGAAGCTAATCCCTGTTTTATCCACTAGGGCCTGTGTCTAGATGTTTTATTTATTTATTTATTTTAATATACAGGTCACCAGAGAGATTAAGACAGGAAAAGAAGATCCAAATTTTTTTTTTCTTGTATTTTGAAGGAATATTCTTTGTTGTTTGAGGTCTAAATGGAATCAAAACTTGCCCTACATACTGTTTAAATGCATTATTAAAAATAAATGTTGTTTTTATAATCTCTACCATGCAAAATGCATTGCTCTTCCAAAAAAGCCTATGTAGCATATTAAATAATGTTGGCAATTTTTAATTTTTAGCCCACTCTGTCCTCAGAGAAAGTGTAAAACGGAACATGTTAAGAACTCATATGTGACACCACAGCTATATATAAATGCATTAGCATATTCTCTAGCATCACATTTACTGTACAGCTGTATACAAATGTATTTAGTGTTCGCATGCTCAGATGCACCGTAGGGCAAGTAAACAAAGCTATACGTTAATGTTCTTTGACGTGATGGTGGTCTTTTTTTCTCCCACAGTCCCAATGAAGCAACATCAGCCCTTGAATCAACACACAGATGCATCACATGCCAAGACCTCTATCTCCCATAATAAATACTATTGTAACTAAAGCCACAAAACCTCTCTCTCCATTTTTATCCCTTGATGCCCTTCAAAACTTTGCAAATTTCAAAATAATTCCTGATTAAGATGGGAAACAAATCCCATCGCGTACGGGTGGATGCACATGAGCGGAGAAGTTATAGTTAATTTTCAAGCTTTTTAATGCCCCGTCTGAATTTGTCAGTCAGAGTAATTGGAAAAGCCATTAAAGTGTATGAGAGCCGTGTGAAATGTTGTTCACGTCATTATTGATTAGGGGTGCGTGGAATGTGGTGGCTTTGAGCTTTCAGAGGTGAGTGAATGACATGAAACTGTCAGCGGGTAGATCTGGTCTCTGTTGGCAAGCTATCTCTCCTCTCCAGGCTTATCCTCTCCAGATCTTATCAATGACTTTCACAACGAACACTCTGCCATCACATCACTGTAATGCGAACAGAAACCCCCCACCTACGATCCCTTGCTCTCTTTCTCGCTTTTTCCCTTTTCCTCCCACTGGAGCCCCACTCAGATGCTGAAGGAAAAACAATTTCAGCCCTCTACACTCAATTGGCCTACGCGCAGCAGTGCGGCATCATTCTGGATGGACGAGCTTCACGCCGCTATGATTCTGCCGAGCTGCATCGATTAATAGCTCAGCACTGGCAATAAACTCTGAGCTGAGATCAGAAGCAGCTCTGCATTGCTTCAATGCAGTTTAGCGCCACTGTTCCTACAGTACGACGTTGTTCTCCAAGGAGCTTCAAGTCCTGCTTTGGTCACTGCTATCAGTTGTGCTTACTGCATCACTGCCACATGTGGGAAATAAGTGCATCCTTAGAGATCAGCCCATTTTGTTGGAAGACCAGGTTGACAGATTCTGTGTTTGAATTTTTTGTATGTTTATTTAGTTTTATACAATGTGACACTTAGGCACAATTTTTTCCTGAAGCACTGCTTTGCTATTCTGGGAATCTGATCTCCTGCATTATATAACAGCAGAGACGGTCTACAAGCAACCACACAGCATTAATAATGAGAACGTACAGCAGGTTACACTAATGCAGTGTGTTTTGTTAGGAAAAATACCCTGCAGTAACTACAGAAAATGAATGTCTGGAAGTACTTCGAAATATTTGCATTTCCCAAGCCCGCTTACTAGCGAATGAAGTGTAGATGCATATCCTGACAAGTTCTTTGAAACATCAAAATTGATTGATGCCAGGAGCTGTTCTTTGAGCAGGCAAAGTGGGTGGTGCATCCTTAAAATAAAACAAACAAGTAATAAATATAAGATCCTTTGCCTCCCCTAAAGCAGATATTTTAAAGAATATCTTAACTGTGTCTGAGACTAGAAATTCGATATATTCTTCAATCTGTCTTCATTGTTGCTTAGCAGGGAAAATAAAGTCATATATGTGTGAAATTTCATGAGATGGGTAAATGCTAACTTGATTTGAGATCCTCATAGATGCAGATGGGTTGCGGGTAATTTCTATAAGATGTGTTTTGACATTTTTCTAGCATTATATTTTTAAGCTTTAGGCTAGAGGCTATATTTAAAATATGCAGCCTTACTTATGTTTAAAATATTATGTGTAATGTAGGCTACAACCTGACCCAGACAAGCAGAAGTGTCACTGAGGGCCGTAAAACTGCTGTTACTGTTTGCTATTTATGTAAAGCAGGAATGTGTGTTTTTATCAACACCAAATACAGATCCAAGTTGGATGCAGCGAGAACATGCACTTTTACTGCCAGAATTTTACACACTGCATCACAAAATGTAAGTAAATGTTCATTAGGCAGGGTGAGCGTCAGTGCAGAGCTGTCCATTTGATTTGTTATAGTTTTCTCTACAAAGCTAATTACAATTAAATTGACTAAATGGTAGAGGAGTAAAATGTCTTGTTACTTGTAAGAAAATCATTTGTCATTTATAAAATGCCTGTGAGTGATATGTTGGAGGTCACAAGACTAATGGGGGGAAATACAGGCAAAAGTCATATAAGAAATCATATGAGAAATATTATGGAGGCAATGGCTGATTGTCTGGTTTCCCCTTAATGTTTGTAACTTGCCCGCAAATCAGCCTGAATGGATCAAAGTGGAGGAAATGCTTAGATTAATTACCAAGTGAACTAGGTCGTATCTGAATTAGAATTAATTTACTTAAATAACAAAATCTGTGAGTGAGCAGGTTTTTAGCAACCACTAACCTGCTTGGTTAGGGGACTTCACCTCCTGATTTTAAAAGTCCACAGCCCTCTGCTGGTTGACTCATTTAGATGTTTAGAGATTGCATTGGCTACAGCTTAGCCTAATGACAAAAGCCCTTTTCCACATCATTCGAACGATCAAAGATTTATTCTGGTTTAATGCGTCCTTTCTTCTGCTTCGCAAAGTCGTTTAGTTCCTCCTACATACACTGGCCTGTACAGAAGTCTCATCTGTTCAGTTATTGAGTTTTTGAACTCTTAGACAGGCACGATTTAAAAGGATAATTAACCTACCACGACCACTGATTTTTCAAAGTCGAGGCAAAGCGATGCCATCAGATTAGGGACTAGGGATGTCAATGGACTTTATGAACTTTAAACTCTCTGACACACTCAACTCAATGGCATTTTTTAACTCAAAGTGCTAAAATTCTCTCCTTTGAACCACACTGATATTAGCCAGGGGCTAAAGTCAAGTGTGTTGGGTTTGTGTGTGCATGCATTCATCCTTGTGTAATTCAATAATACCGCAAAGCCTCTAAACCCTGCTTTGCTTGTTTGTGACAAAACATCTCGACCTAAAAGCAGGTCTTTGGCAGACAAAATAGAATCTTCTAATGAAGCTTTAACAGGAGTCAGTTTTAATAAATCACCCTGATGTTTCTCATTACCTCTCTCCCCCATTTTTTACATGCATAGTCTAGATGATCATGTGGGATTTGAGACATTTCCTTGTTAAATCTTTTCTCTGGAACTCTGATTTTCACATTAGGTCACATTAGTCTCAGCCTTAGATGACTTGTCAACGAACCGCCCACAGACTGTCTGATGCATATTGCACACAAAAACTGCAATAGCCTTTTTATAATATTGCAAGCTTTAATGATTGGCTGGCAGGTGTCATTAGTATCCTGGGAAACAAAGTCATGATTACAGGGTAATCAAATATTAGAATGAATTATGGAAGCTACCCTGACTAAGTTTATTTGCTTCACACTTTCCCATCATTAAACTACTGAGATATGGTTGGTCATTTAAAATTGGCTTCATAATTGGGCTGTTCTTGACTGGAATAATTTTGCAAATTGTACCAGACTTATGCCCATGGTCAAAGGTCTGGCTCTCTGGGTCACGTAGCTAGTTTTATATTAAAAATATAAAAATGATAAAAATATAAAAGTTATATTAAAATGTATAAACTCACCTATAATTCCAGAATATTATACAGAATGACACATGGTTGGCTGTCAACTGTAAAATGAGGTGTGTTTCTCAGGTGTTGGTGGAACTCACACAGTCTGTAATAAATTTCTCAACAGACATAGAAGGAATGTAGGTAAGCCCTTTATCAGGGCAGATGACTGAGGTGGAAGCATCAGAGTGCCTCTCCAGCCCAAGGAAATAGACTCCTATAGTTTGTTCTATTTGAGAATCTCCTATAGAATATTCTCAAAAAGAACAAATACAGGCGTGAGAATAAAACAGAAACCTTGTGTTCCTTAATGTAAGATGATCAGTGGAGTTAGCTTAAGATGATTGTCAAAACAAAACATTATGTCAGAGTTATGGGTACATTAACTTTTTGCTTAATTGTGCATTAGCAGAATTGTTACATGAAACCTAAAATTGGAAACACCTACAGTGCTTTGTGTAATGCATTAATAGGCATGCTAAACAATGTCAAACTAGTGCTGTGATTGAACTGTTTGGAGTTTGAAGGGTCAAAGAAATTTATATTGAAAAACTATAAATGAAGTTGAGACTTCCACAATGAAATGGATTTTTACATTGGTGGTGTAGACAGTCACATGACCAGCGGCATTTTTTGCACCATTAAAAAACTTGTCTTTAGTTTGTTTGTTGAAGTACCATATTTTATATATACTGTAAAATGTTCAAAGTATTTTGTTTATGAAATATTTGGATCTGTATTGAATTGCAGATTTCAGAGTGTTTCAAAGTAAAATGTGAAAATATTTTCTGTTCTGATTTTTTACTGTACTTTCTCATTGGTTTTATTTGTGGTCAAGAATACATCTTATACAGTAATGAAGTACTCCAGTATGTCTACTGAGCAATGAAATAGCAACTTGTTTTTTTCTCTGGAATCCCTGGGTCAGTGCTGTCTTGCAAACCAACAGAATATTGGTCCTCTCAGACCACTCATCTGTGTAGGTCATCCGGGTGGTAGGTGAAGATATAAAAACAGCAATTATTCACACAGGAAAACTAGAAAGCACCTTTTCTCTACCTTTTCACCCTGGTTAATGGTATTAATTCACATTGAGGTGACAGAGTTTTGGATCTATTGGCCTTGACCCTGCTGTCCAGGAAACAAGATAATGTGTCAATGCATCTGACCACTCTGCCAGAGTCTGCCAGACGGCAAGTCCATAGTGACTCAGGTTTTGGCTGACACGGAATTCCCTCCCAATTCCATCACAGGTTTGAGAAGGCACAGATCTGCGGCTCCGCAACAAGCAAATCTTATATATTTTTTTATAAATATAAGATTACTTCCATATTTTCCTATATGTTTTATAAGCATTTAAGACACTCTAAAAACATACTTTTTCACTGTCCTATTTTCACCACATTTTACTTAATGTGTTTAATTAATAATAACATTCTGTCTTTAATAAGACAGAATGTTTCTGAGAACATCATCTAATCACTGTTTAGATGGTTCATGGATAAAAGACTGAGAGACTGAAACTACCATGTCAATGAAGATTCTAGGTTAATCTTTGGATTTAGACAACAAAAAATTATTCTTCTATACACTTGAGCAATGGGTCTTATTCCTAGTCTCCTAGTCTTGAATTACACCCAATTCAAATCTTGATAAATCTTTATAAATTCAAAAGCTTGATAGCAGAAAAATCCATGAACTGAACTGGGTGTGTCCGATGAGGGAGACATACAAAACAAGGAGGGTCTCCAGGACCAAGATTAAATACCATTACCCTTAAGGATCAAGTCAACATAACTCCAATTTTTCCTTATAAGGTATTGTTGCTTTTACTGGCTCTAATTTTCAGTACGTTTTCAATGTATTCCTGGTACTCATTACAAAAATACATTTCATTGTAGTATATGATTAATGCATGTTTTGCAGAACAAGTGATGTCTTTTACCTAATGAACAGTGAACAGTGCCAACTGGAACATTTACAAAAATTTACAGATCTCTAGCAAATTGGATTTTGAAATATTCCAGTTCTTATTTTCTTGTCATAAGCAAAGTCAGCAAGAGCTTGTTAACTCACACAGTTTGATGTATTGAAAGCGGGATTTTTTGAATTACCTTAAATGATCCGAAAGGAAAATAATGATGCTCCAGTAAAATATGTTAGAGGTGGCAAACAGGCAAATTTAGAAAGCGTGGCCAGCATGTTGGCTTAGATGTGTTTTAATGAATGTGGTAAAAAGCCGTTCTATCTATTTTACATTCAATTCAGGAACCATTTAAGACAAATTCTTGGAAAAATAAGGCTTACCCTGTGTGCCTGAGCAAATGAGGTTCTCACTCCTACATTAAGTTCACTTAATGAATTCCATAGATCAAATTAAATTGCACGAGTTTCTTGCACCAAGTCTGTTTAGAGAATTACTGAACACTACCCCCCAGCTCCTTCAGAGCTGTTTATCTATCAGCAAACAGTGACTAAGTGCATTTTAACTTGAGGTTTTGTATTTATTTAAGCCATGAAAAGGGATTCAAAATGCATATCACTGCTGTAGTGTACCGCTTTTTATTGAAACCAAATATTCAGCAGGAAATAACAGCTATATGCGGTATAGCATACTACCATACTGTTATTATTGTATCTGAAGTATGCAGAATGCATGCTGTGCACAGTATGTAATTTGTCTTTGTGCATGGAGTACAATCTACTATATTTGCCCAAATGTGCAGTATTAAACAGCGAACATACAGATGTTTATATATATATATTGCAAAGAATACTGTATCTCACAATGTGATGTGCTCTACATGACTTTCCATCCCAGTGTAATGAAGAAATTTAAGCTGTGATTTTTAACACCTCATTCTCAACTCATATCAATGCTCATATTGCCAAGAGTGAAGACATTTTAACACAAAATTGTACTGAAAATATAAAGTTGTGTGACAACCAGTAATGTTGCATACTACTGATTGCATACTGTATATTTACTGCTGCACAAGCAAATGGAGGCTTACGGAGGAGGTGCTCCCGCACCGATTCCTCCGCGACACCAGAAGGAGCTATCACCCGAATACTAACTCACTTCCGGACTGCACTTCCCATGGATCCACGCACCACTTTCTGTTTGGCACATAAGCCTCATTAGCGGACTATTTAAGCGACCATTTTGTTACTCTCGTCACGATGTCTTGTATTGTTTTCCCGCGTGCATTTCAGAGCGTTTTCTCTGTGTATCTCACCTGGTTATCATTGGATTGTTTATTGGATTTTTGACTGTTTGCTGCCTGCCTTCGACCCTGTTTTGGATTACGTTTTTGGACTGTTTGCTGCCTGCCTTGGACTTTGTACGGTTATCGTTTATGATTGTTTGCTGCCTGCCTCGACCCTTGCCTGGATTATGGTTGTCTAGTCACTTATATACCTGTCTGCTGTTGTTTAGTACCTTTTGCCTGTCTGATAACCGCATAAACACGCTACAGATGGATCCTCATGTTTCAACGTCATTGTCACACAAGCATTCTGTTTCACATACTAATTCGAGTTTATATTATGAATGATAATAACTATAACAAATAGGTTTATCTAAACATCAAAAATGTCAAAACATAGTTCTAAATGTAAGAGAATGGGACAATCCACATTACAACTACAGCGATAAAGACATAAGAAACTTTACCATTGGGATCACTGCAATGCACAAGCTTAGAATAAACGTCCTGTTTGTCTGTCAAACTATTTAGTTGCACCATTTAGGTGTTTTGAGGGACTTGTGACTTTGAAGATTGCTTTGAACGGAGGGTGAAATGCTATGTTAGCTTGCTAGTGCTAGCCCCTCCCAAATTACCTACCCTGATTTAAAGCTGGAATTTCATTTTGAATGTAACCAATGCTGAGCATCAAAATTTGATTAGCCTATAAAAAGTGATATTATTGGTTACAAATATTTAGAAATTTTTATAATCTACATATTTTTTTAATTTATATTGCAAAGGAGGAGACGAAATACAAGAAATGTAAGTAAATAATGTTGACACATTCCAGTGGTATTTTTTCATTGGAAGTGTATGTTAGAGACCTATTTTCCTGCACACAATTGAAAGCCTAAAGGCTGAGTAGTTGTTTAGATTTTGAGTTTGTGGCTGTGGACTGACAAGATCAAAGCACTGACAGGCTGCTGCCTCAGCTGTGTAAACAGCAGTGCTTGCACACTCCAGCGTCCCTTGTCTAAATGGATGTGTCCTCTGCATTACCTACTGCAGGTTATTCCACAGAGGAGTGTCAAGGTGAGGTGGTCTAACTGCTACTGTAGGTGCAAGGTAGAACCAAAGCTAATATTTTTTTTAGAAGCCAATATATGAGTTTGATAACTGTGAGAACAGATGGATTGTGGGTAATGCTACATGCAAATGATAATGCTGTCAAGGAAGTGTTATATATGTAAGCCTTGTTGTAGGTGTTTGTCTTTCACCTTGTTGATATTTATTTGCTGAGGTTTGATTAATTTTAATTTTTTCCTGCTATCCTTTCCAATGTCATGAAGGGAATTTATTTTTTGTTTCATAGATTTTTGTCAACATTTTATATCTGTAACAGGAGAGAAAGAAACTTATAAACCTGTCCTCCTTCAAACTTTAATGGAGTTACTCACCCAAAAATGACAATACTGTCATTATTTACTTGTGCCATGTGTTGCAGCCAAATTTGAAGCACTATATACAGGATGAAAACACATTTTTTGTCAATAAAACCTCAGTATAAACCTCAGAAGGCACAAACATTGCACATATCAAGTCATAATATAGGCTTTATTTGGAGCTTGACAGTTTTCATTTGTGTTGGAAAAGAAGCTCCATGATAAAACTTCCAAATTTCTCCTGTTATGTTCCACAAAAAAATTACAGCATACAGGTTTTTAAATGGCATATTCCATACAATGACAGGGTGAGCAAACATTGACAGAAATGTCATTTTGACTGAACTGTTCCTTTGACCTTCCTCACATATCTGTGGCCTGAGGAACAACATTCATTCATTTCATCCTCTGCTCTATGTATAGACTCTCCACAGACACCTGAACACTGAGTTCAGGTGGTAGTGAAAGTAAAGATGAAATAGTTGAGTTTTTAGTCATTTCTTGAAAACAGCTAGTGACTATGAACCTGTCTGATTTCAACTCTGAAATCAGAGTTATGTAGTTCATTCCACCAACCGGGCAGAGTGAGAGTAAGAGTCTGGGAAAATGATCTTTGGGATAGAACCACAAAGCGACGCTCATTAGCTGAACGCAAGTTTCTGGAGGGCACATAAATGCGAAGAAGTGAGAGCAGGTAAGGAGGTGCGAATCCAGTAGTCACTTTGAATGCAAACACCAGAGCCCTAAATTTGATGCGAGCAGCTACTGGCAGCCAATGCAACTGGATGAACAACGGAGTGACGTGTGCTCTTTTAGGCTCGTTAAAGACCACTCTAGCTGCTGCGTTCTGGATCAACTGCAGGGGTTTGATAGTACAAGCTGGAAGCCCTACCAGGATAGCATTGCATTAGTCCAGTGTGGAGAAAACAAGAGCTTGAATGAGGAGTTGTGCTACATATACCTATAGGAAGGGTCTGACCTTCCTGATGTTATAGAGAGCGAATCTGCAGGAATGAGCGGTTCTAAAGATGTGGTCAGATAAATTTAGGTGACGTCAATCATTACTCTAAGGCTTTTGACCATCTTGGATGGAGTAATGGTTGCCCCATCAATCTGGATTGAGAAGTTATGATGAAGAGACGGGTTGGTCTCTTCATCAAGTTTGAGTTGGATGATCCTTCATCCAACACGATATGTCTGTCAGGTAGGCTGAGATGCGAGTCGGTACCGCGGGATCACCAGGGTGGAAAGAGAGGTAGAGCTGGGTGTCATTAGCATAGCAGTGATAGGAAAAGCCATGTTTCTAAATGACAGATCCTAGAGATGCCATGTAAATGGAGAAGAGAAGTGGTCCAAGAACTGAGCTCTGGGGCACCCCAGTGTCTATATGTTGCAGGCTGGACACCTCTGCCCTCCAAGACACCCTGAACGACCTGTCAGAGAGGTAAGATTCAAACCACTGGAGTGCAGTACCTGTAACGCCTAGTGATTTGAGCGTAGTCAGCAGGATCTGGTGGATTACAGTGTCAAAAGTGACAAGTGAACCGACAATTTGGAGTCTGCTTTAGCTAGGTCGAATTTTTCTTTTTTCTTGATTGGTTATCCATGAGGTTGTTCTGAGTGAGAAAAGCAGAGACTTGATTGAACATGACTTTTTTCAGAACCTTGGCCATGAATGGAAGCAGGGATACCAGTCTGTAGTTTTCAATTCAATTCAATTCAACTTTATTTATATAGCGCTTTTCACAAAAGGACATTGTTACAAAGCAGCTTTACATGTATGATAAATGTGCACAGCACACAAAGACAGACATACAGACAAACACACAGACAGACAGACACACAGACAAAGAGAAACAGGTAGGAGAAACAGGTGATATTATGCATGTTATACAATCATTTAACGGGTATGAATAGATAGTTTGAGAATAATTTAATAATATGTGCAAAATTAAAACTGATTACAGCAGCCTCCTGACGGGCAGTACAAGGGCAGATGAGCTGCAGCCAATGTTGGCGAGGAAAAAAAACTCCAAAAGGAGACAAAAACTCGAGAGAAACCAGGCCCAGCCAGGAGAACCAATTCTCCTCTGGCAAAACTGCTGCATCTCAAGCTCGCCAGTACTTGCACAACTAGACTAAGTGAGCAAAGAAATATAAAAAACAGTAAATAAAAGGAAGAGATGCATTTAACATTATCCTTAATGTTATTGTGGTATTGTGTGGTGTGCGATGGGGACATCGGATGGCCTCTGTTTTTCAGCTCCATCATCTGGAATGGTTAT